>PUFA01000801.1:0-74437 GCA_003508835.1 Eonycteris spelaea
AACAGCAGCCTCACAGCCACAGGACCAGATAGCATGGCACCCGTGGCTGATTTCAGAACTGGACACATGATCAATTACCTGTCCCCCCTCTCAATCATCCAAACAGTATAACCCATGATCCCAACTCCCTTAGTTTCTATGACTACTGATATTTCCCTAAATAACCTGTATTCCTGAGACACCTGGAGAACCAAGGCCTTTGAGTGGTAGCTTGACTGTGTCTCCAGAGCTTGTAACTCTCTAATAAACCTTACTTTCTTTGCTGCAAAACCTGCATGGATCTCTATGTAGGCTTAGATGCATGCAGGAAGATGGACCCCTTATTTGTCCCGAATAAATAGGCAACAAGATAACAATGTAGTCTCATGCTCTGCTGTCAGTACTTATGCCTTCGAAGAGTCTGGAAAAGATTAGTCTAACATTTCCAAGGCACATTATATGTGATGCACAAATACAACTTTAAAGTTAAAGATTGACCGTTTTCAAGGAAGCTACAGGCCTAGGACATGAGGATGATCCATAACCCGCTTTTAGTTAGGAATTTTAAATGTAGATCATCCTCGGTGGTTTCTTTGGTCTCTGGGCTTATACGGCTTTATTATGGGATTCATGAATGGTGCAGCATCACATCTAGCAATTAGAAGAGAACTCCCAGTAGTTGTAAAAATGGAAGGATTTTATAGGAAGAAAATTAGCCAAAGGAAACTGTTATCAGAAGAAAAAAAAGATTATTTTTAGACCAGAACAACCTTTTTTTGGAGAAAGTGAAGCAAGGAATTTTATCCTCCAGATTCTCTCTTCTTTCTTTAGAAGAATAGAGAGGGTCAGCATGACAGATTTACATTACTGGTTCCTTGATAGAAAATTTCAGATGAATTGATTAGGAAAGATCAAAACTGCCATTAGATTTGATATTAAATTTCATTTTGCCTTCATGAGCTTTTACAGCCATTAACTATTTGGGATCTGTGATTTTCTCTTTAAAGGTAGTATAGACTGTTTAATGGTAGTAATTCTTCCAATCAGTGAGGACATAATATTTTCCATTTATTTGTGTTTTCTTTAAAATATACATATTGCTGCATTAAAAGAGCCATATGAAAATTAAGAATACATACTGCATGAGTATACATATATACACACACACACATATAATATATATATATATATATATATATATATATATATATGTGTGTGTGTGTGTGTGTATATACATATATACATATATATACATATATATAACATATATACATATATACATAATATACATATACATATATCTATCTATCTATAATATATATATTATTCTCTCTCTCTATATATATATATATATAGAAGAGAGAGAGAGAGAGAGAGAGAGAGAGAGAGAGAGAGAGAGAGAGAGATGTATATAGGTAATTCAAGAATATGCACAACTGTTTAATTGCTTTGTTATAGAATTGTGAAAAAAAATGTAGTCATTCCGATACTCTGTTTCCTTATTTCTGATGGTGATGTGAAATGAGAAACCTAATTCAGATAAATGTTTGGGGAAAAAAATAAAATGTTTGGAAATATTTGATGAGTCTTAGATCTCTTCCTTCAGTAAGCAGTTTATGCATGGACATATATGTACCTTCTTACCTGCCTTCCTTTCAACTAAACACACAGGTATGCACAACACAGACTCATCAATAATGTCATTTTAATACTGTCCAAAGCAATCTATAGATTCAATGTAATCCCTATCAAATTACCAATAGTATTTTTCAAGAGAGCAAGAATAGATCATCCTAAAATGTATATGGAGACACCAAAAAACCCAAATAACCACAAGCAATCTTGAGAAGGAAGAACAAAGTTGGAAGTTCACACACTAACTGATACAAACTATACTGTAAGGCTACAATAACCAAAAATAGCATGGTACTCACATAAAAACAGATCAGTGGAACAGAATAGAAGAGCCTAGAAATAAATCCATGCCTATATGCTCACAAAATAGGTTAAGCATATACAATGGAGTAAAGACAGTCTTTTCAAAAATGGTATTGGGAAAATTGAACAGATGTATGTAAAATAAAAATAAGCTGGACCATCTTCTTACATGATGTACAAGAATAGACTAAAAATCGATTAAAGACTTAAATGTAAGACCCGAAACCATAAAATTTCTAGAAGAACATATAGGCAACAAATTCTCTGATATTGCTACAGGAATTCCTTTTCAGCTATATCTTCTAGGGCAAGGGAAACAAACAAACAAAATAAACAAATGGGAGTACATCAAACTAAAGAGGTTTTGTACAGCAAAGAAAACATCAATAAAACAAAAAGACAACCGATGGGAGAAGATATTCACTACGGATACACCTGGTTAATATCCAAAATATATAAAGAACTCATACAGCTCAACAGCAATAAAACACAAACAATCCAATTAAAAAAATGAGCAACAAGATAGATGCTTCTCCAAAGAGGAAATACAGATTACTAAAGACTTATGAAAAGATGCTCAAAGTTGCTAACCATCAGAAGAGAAATGCACATTAAAACCAAATGAGCTATCAACTCACACCTGTCAGAATGGCTATCATCAATAAATCAAAAAACAACAAGTGTTGATGAGGATGTGAAGCTAATGGAACCCTCATATATTGTTGGTGGGATAGCAAATTGGTACAGTTGCTATGAAATGGATATACCTTTTGAGCCAGAAATTGCACTCCTGGGTATTTATCCAAAGAAAATCAAAATAATAATTCATAAAGATCTATGCCCTCTAATATTCATGGCAGTACAATTTACAATAAACCAAGATATGGAAGCAACCTAAGTGCACATCAACAGACAATTGGACAAAGAAAGTGTGGTTCATATATCCAATGGATTATTACTTAGCCATTAAAAAATAAAATTCTACCATTTGCAATGACATGGATGGACCTAGAGGTTACTATACTGAGTGAAATAAGTCAGACAGAGAAAGATAAATGCCATAGATTTCATTTATATATGGAATCAAGGAACAAAAAGAACAAACTAATCAAAAACACTCATAAACATAATGGACAATTTGGTGCTGGACAGAGTGGACTGGAGTTGGTGTCTGAGAGAATGGAGTGAAGAGTTAAAGAAGTACAAATTAGTAGTTGATAGTTAGTCATGGGCATGGGGAGCAGAGCAGAGGAAATGCAGTTAACATTATTATGATGGCTAGGGTGAGGGGCGGGTGAGGGAGGAAGCAATTAGGGAACTGTTTTATGAACCATATAGATGTCTAACCAGCATACTGTATACTTAAAAAGTTTAAGTAAATAAACTTAAAAAAAATAATTTTTATTTTTAATGTTGAAAAGGAACTTAAAAAGAATTTTTGGAGAGAATAAAAATTAAAAATGGTTAAATTAAAATGAAAATGAAAAGATGTAGATATTTTAGACAAAAGGTTTAAAGTAGAATGGTGGATCTTAATTTTAATAATGAATTACATTGCCTGTCTTAATGCAACAAGGCCTCAAAGTCAGAAACACATTTATTTTTATGCCATGGAGAATTCATTAGATCAGTGAATGAAGTAAAATCTCCACACTGACTTGTGATTTTTTCCATCTACTTAAGGTAAGATTTCAACACAAAAGTCCTTACTCAAGGGACACTAAAAGAATTAACTGAGAGACTAAATTGTTTTCTACCAAAAAAAAAATCATTGGATAAATGTATTGCATTGCTGTTGCAATTCATTAGGTATGAAGGAAATTTTATGTTCATACTGTTTTGAATTTTAGAAGGCTGAAGCAAGTCCAATGGACAAAAAATCAAAGTCTGGTTCTTCTGGAGCTCCAGGAGAGAATCCGTTTCTGCTCCAATTTACTTTCCATGGCCATAAGCATGCTTCGGTTCCTGGCCCTTTTTCCATCTCCAAAACCAGCAATGCAACATCTTACTAATCTCTCTCTGATTTCAACTATTCTTCCTTCTGTTCTACTCTCTAGGACTATGGTGGTTATATTATTCCCACTAGCATAATCACAGCCAATCTTTTTATCTACAGTCCACTGATGGCAAACGTGTTCCAAGGGCTATATTAATTCTATCCTTTACTATAATAAATAACATGTTTAAAGTTTTCTAGGAAGTAGAAAGTGGACTTCTTTTGAAAGCCTTTATTCTGCCTACTAAAAGTCTTTCCTGATGTGCATTATTTGGTGGCACAAGGGCCTTTCTATATATATATATAATATATATATATATATATATATATATATATATATATATATATATATAATATATCACAGGAGTTTAGAGAAAACTGGGGGAGAGAGATATATCCTCAGATCTCTCCCCTTGAAATAACAATAACCTGACCATCTGATACTCAAAAAAAAAAAAAAAACACCCACACTGCACACCAGCAAGTCTAATCATGGGATCTGCATTTATGTGTTATCAGAGGTCAGAATCCCAGGTGTTGGGAGGTGGACTGGGAGAAACAAAAAAGCTGCCTCTCACAGCCACCAGAGCTCCCTGAGGGGAATGGAGAAGGGAAAAGTTGTGGCAGGTGCCCTGAACAGCCTTGTATGGGAGAATGGTGAGCTCCAAATGGCAGGCAGCAGGGCCCAGTCATCAGGGCAGAGAACAGAGAAGCAAGATCACAGAAACAACACTTGATTTTTACAAGTCACAGTTTCAAATCTGAGGCTAAGCCGCAGCGCCCATCACCAAACCCACAGGACTTATCAAAGACAGATCTAGAAGTATATCGGAAGGAAGAAGAGAGAAACCGAAAAATGAATAATAAGGAAAGAGAAATTCAAGAACTAGTTGATACCGTTAGGAGAGGAAACATAATAATGGATATTATTGAAGGGAGAATAAGGAGTAGGGACTGAAAATAATTCAAGGCAAATAGTGGATGAGAATTTCCCAATACTAAGAAATGAGCTGGGGCTTGGAATTCAAGAATCAACAGAACACTCAATTATCTCAACCATAAAAGGCCTTCACCAGACACATTGCATTAAAATTATCAAAAATCAGTGACAAAGACAGAATCTCAGGAGAGCCAGGGAAAAGAAGACAGTAACCTATACAGGCAAACACATTAGATTAGCATTGGAATTCTCAGCACAAACTTTACAAAGCCTAAAAGGAGTGGAATCCAATACTCAAAGTATTAAGTAACAGGAAATACCAGCCAAGAATAATCGATCCAGCTAAGTGCTCATTAGATATGAAAAAGGAAAAAAAAAAGACCTTTCCAGACATACAAAAATTGAGAGAATTCCCCATTATGAGGCTGCATTACAGGAAATACTGAAAGGGGTCAGCTCACCGAAAACAAAATGATAAAAGAAATATGCAATTAAGAGTAAGGTGACTATCAGGTATATAAAAGTAGAGAATGTAATCCTTGCTAACAACAAGACATTATAAGTTTAAACAATAAGAAGAGATTAGCTATGGTAAGATAGTTATGAACATTCGGCATATATAGGGACAAATTGAGATGATAAACACTGAAAAGGGGAAAATTTAAACATCCAAATTCTCAAAGGGGAATGAAGATAAGGCACACACAAAAGAAAATGGATGACTGTATATATATAACTATCCTTTATATCTTCATAATGGTGACCACATACCAAAGATTCAGAACTGAACTATATAACATAAAACAAGAAGAACCAGAGGCAAAACCTACAAAAAACCCAAACAAAATTAAAAAACAAAACAAAACAAAACAAAGCAAAAACAGAAACAAAGACGGGGAAGCAATGGAAACACCAGCTACCAGAAAGGAATAGATAAAATGACTATAAGAACACCTCATATTTCAATATGAATCTTAATGTTAATGGACTGAACTCACCAATAAAAAGGCACAAAGATGCAGAATGGATGAAAATACAAATCAAATGTATGCTGCCCCAGGAGACACATCTTAGCTCCAAAGACAAATATAGACTCAAAGGGTGGAAAATAATATTTCAAGATATGGCATTCAGAGAAAAGTGGGAGCAGTGATACTGAATATCAGGCAAAATAGTCTTCAAAATAAAAAGGTAAAGAAAGATGCTGAAGGATACTTCATAATCATAAAGAGAATCATGCACCAAGAAGCATAACACTTATTAATATCTGTGCTCCCAATTAGGGAGCCTCAAAATATGTAAAGTAATTACTAACAGAACTAAAGGGAGAAACAGACCAAACCACTGTCATAGTAGGGACCTAAATACCCCACCGTCAGATATTAACAGATTATCCAAACAGAAAATCAATAAGGAAATAATCCTTAAGTGACACTGTAGTCCAACTGAACATGATTAACATTTACAGAGCCTTCCATCCCAAAACAGCTGCTTATTCATTCTTCTCTAGTGCACATGGACCATTCTCAAGAATTGACCAATATTGGGACACATAGATAGCCTCAACTAATATGAGAGGGTTGAAATCATACCAACCATATTCTCTGATTACAATGATTTAAAACTAGAGACCAATGCAGAAAGAAAGCAGGAAGAACTACAAATACATGGAGATTAAACACATGCTACTGAAGAATAACTGGGTCAAAAAAGAAGTAAAAAGAAGATCAAGAGATATATTAAAAAGAATGATAATGATAGGCAACATATCAAAACTTTGGGACATGGCCAAAGCAGTCATGAGATGAAAGTTCATATCATTATAAGCCTATCTTCAAAAATAAGAATGAGCCCAAATAAACAACCTAAATTTTCATCCAAAAAACTAGAAAATTAAGAACAAATTAAGCCTAAAATCAGCAGAAGAAAAGAAATAATCAAAATTTGAGCAGAAGTAAATGAAATTGAAAACAACAACAACAAAACAAAAAATAGAAAAAATAAATACAACAAAGAGCTGTTTCTTTGAGAAGCTTAATAAAATTGACAAATCCCTGGCTAGACTCACTAAAGAAAAAAGAGGAAGGACACAAATAAACAAAATTAGGGATGAAAGAGAGGAAATTATGACTGACATTGCAGAAATACAAAGATCATACAAAAATACTATGAAAAAGTATACTATGAAGAAATAGACCAGTACTTAGAAATATGCAACCTTCTTAGACTGAATTAAGAAGAACTGGAAAATCTAAATAGACTGATAAACAGTATGGAAGTTGAAACAATCATCAAAAACCTACCAAAGAGTAAAAGTCCAGGACCAAATGGCTTCACCAGTGCATTCTCCCAAACATTCAAAGATGATTTATTACCTATTCTCCTCTAACTCTTTCATAAAATTGAAGAGGAGGCAATACATCCCAACACGTTTTACAAGGCCAATATATCTCATGAATTCAAAAACCTGGTAAAGATAACACCACACACCACACACACACACACACACACACACACACACACTGAAAACCAATACCTCTCATGCACACAGATGCAAAAAATCCCAAATAAGATACTAGCGGACAGAATACAGCAACATATTAAAAAGAGTATACGCCATGATCAAGTGGCCTTCATCCCAGGGACACAGGGATGGTTCAACATACACAAATCGATTAATGTGATACACCACATAAACACATTAAAAATAGAATCATATGATCATATCAATAGATGCAGACAAAGCCTTCAACAAGACACGGCATCCATTTATGATCAAAACACTTAACAAAATTAGTATAGAAGGAAAGTACTTTAACATAATGAAGGCCATATATGACAAAACCCTGAGCCAACATCATACTTAATGGTGAAAAACTAAAAGCGTTCACTCTAATATCAGAACAAGGAAGGCTGTCCACTATCACAACTGTCATTCAATATAACGTTGGAGATCCTAGTGAGTAAAATCAAGCAAGAGAATGATATAAAAGGCATCCAAATAGGAAATGAAGAAGACAAACTATCACTATTTATGGTTGACATGATTTTCTATGTAGAAACCCTAAAGAGTCTACAAGAACACTACTAGAAACATCAAGCAAATACAGTTAAGTTTCTGGATACAAAATCAATGTTCAAAAATCCATAGTGTTCCCAAAGACTAATAATGAAGTGTCAGAAAAAGAAGTGGAAAAAATAATTTCTTTTGCAATTGCAACAAAAGAATAAAATATCTAATATAAATCTAACAAAATCTGTGAAGAATCTATATAATGAAAACTACAAAACCCTATTAAAAGAAATTGAAGAAGATACAAAAAATGGAAATATATTCTGTGTTCTCTGGTTGGAAGAATCAACATAGTTAAAATGATCATATTACTTAAAGCATTATACAGATTAAATCAATCCCCATCAAAGTTCCATCAGCTCTTTTTAAAGAAATGGAACAAAAAATATCAGATTTGTATGGAAGAACAAGAGTCCCCACGTTGCCAAAGTCATCCTTAGAAAAAGAACAAGACTGGAGGCATCACTCTGCACGACATCAAATTAATTACAAAGCAACAGTAATCAAAATGACATTGTATTGGCTGAAAAACAGACACACAGACCAATGGAACAGAATTGAGATTCCAGAAGTAAACCCATGTAAATATGGGCAAATGATTTTTAACAAAAACGTGAAAAACATACAGAGGAGAGCCTCTTCAATAAATGGTGCTGGGAAAACTGGCAGGCCACCTTCAAAACAATGAAACTAGACTGTTGTGTATCACCTCCTTCCAAAATTGACTCAAAATGCATTAAGGACCTGAACATAAGACCTGAAACAATGAAATGCATAGAAGAAAACATAAGAACTAAACTAAAACATTGCACTTAAACAGGATTTTATGAATTTGACCACAAAAGCAAGGAAGGTAAAAGCAAAAATAAATGAATGGGACTACATCAAACTAAGAGCTTCTGCTCAGCAAAAGAAATCATCGACAAGGTAAAGAGACAACCATCCAAATGGGAAAATATATTTGCAAGCAATGCCGCCAATAAAGGCTCAATATCCAAAATTTACAAAGAACTCATACAACTAAATAACAACAACAAAAAATGATCAAATCAAAAATTGGACAGAGGATCTAAACAGACACTTTTCCATAGAGGACATACAAATGGCCAAAAAATATTTTAAAAGATGCTCAACATGATTAACTATTAAAGAAATGTAAATCAAAATGACAGGATACCATCTCACACCTGTTAGAAAAGTTGTAACCAACAGGACATGTAATAACAAGTGTTGGAGAGAATTTTGAAGAAAAAGAAACCCTTATATATTGCTGGTGGGACTGTAAATTTGTACAGCCACTATGGAAAACAATATGAAGTTTTCCCAAAAACTAAGGATTGATCTACCATATGATCCAGCAATCCCTCTACTAGGTATTTACACAAAGACTTGAAAACCCATATCTGAAAAGATATTTGCACGCCAATGTTCAAAGCAGAATTATTCACCGTGGCCAGGACATGGAAGCAACCAAAGTATCCTACAACAGTGTGGTGTATAATATATATATATATATATAATATATATTATATATATATATATTATATATATATATGCACACACATATATATACACCATGTATAACATATATAATATATTATACATGGTGATACATATATATACTACACAAGGCAGAATATTACTTGGCCAATAAGGAGGGATGAAGCATATCACATGTGATAATACGGATTGACTTGAGATAATCATGTTAAGCAAAATAAGCCAGACTTAAAAAGTTGAAAATGACATGATATCTCTTATATGTGAGGTATAAACCTAAAAGCAAACAGGAGAAATGGAGACTCATGGACATGAACAGTAGACAAGTAGTTACCAGAGGGTGGGGCAGGAGAAAGGGAGAGGGATGTAGATGGGATAAGGGGTCAAATATATGTTGACAGAGACAAATCTACCTATGGAAGGTGAACACACTACACTATATATATATATATATATATATATTATTATACATTATATATGTACATATATACACACACACTGTATATACATACATATATACATATACATACATATATCATATAATATACATATTATATGTACATGTATATGTATATGTGTGTGTGTATGTATATATATTATATATATATATATATATATATATATATATGCACCTTATGTTGATTGTACACTTGAACTTGGATTTCATTAACCAATATCACCACAATAAAAAAAAATAATTCTGAAAAAAAAGGATGGCTGTTCTTGACATGAGGTTGATATCAATCACCGTAGTCTTACAAGGTGTAAGAGGAAGGAAGAAAAGTTGCAATCAGGGAGATTGGAAATGCTATGCTGTTGGTATTGAAGATGCTGTGGACCAAGGAATGCTTGTGGCCACAAGAAACTGCAATAGGAGAGGAAAGAAATTCTCTCCTAGAACCTCCAGGAGGAATGAGACCTGTAGAGTTCTTGATTTCAGCCATGATCTCCTCACACTTCTGACTGCCAGAACTTTAGGTGAATAAATGTTTTCTTTTAAACCCATTACTTTTATGTTTTGTTACAACAGCAATAGCAATGTTATAGAGACATTTACTTAATAACTCATTTTGGAGGAATCTGACATTAAGTATCTCAATTCATTCATTTTACTTCACTTGGTGAGGATATTTTCTGTTGAAACTCGCATTAAGTAGAAGAAAAATCTAAAGTGAAATTGGAGATTTTGCCCCATTAGCTGCTACAGAGAATCTCCCATTGTATAAGGTAAATTGGTTCTGAATTTGAGGCCTTTGGACATTAGATAGGGCAATAATTCATTATAAAAACTAAAGATAGTGTTCTACAATAAATTTTTTGGTACATGTTTTTTATTTGTAAAATTTTATATTAATTCAATCCAAAATTATTTTTATTTCTATCCTCATCACACATTCTTTCTCATTTTATTTCAACATAAAAGATGGCATTATTGAGTCTGTTTATGTACATAAATGTGAGTGAGTGTGTTTATTTATTGAATAGTCATACATAGATACACTACATTAGAAGAATACTAACCAATGAAAGAATTCTTGGATTCAACAAATATTTCCACAGATTTTATGTATTCTGCACCAGATTGATCAAAAATATTATTATCCAGTATTACACCAGAAGTAAGGAAACTGGCTCAGGGAGATTCCATTTTCCCAGATATGTAAGAATGCAATTAAAAACTTTCCTGCAGTTCTTTGAATGATGTGTAAATGAACCCTTTCAATATATACTCTTAATTTGTTAGCTCTCTTTAATCCAGAAACCTGTACTTTAAATATCTGCAATATATTGCATGCAATATATACTCCAATAAAATAATAACAGAAAAATCTAGTGATACCTAATTCAAGATAAGATGTCGAGCACAAGTAGCTTGAGTATACTTTAGTGGAGGAGGGAGAATACCATTTGGTAGAAAGCAAACTGTTTTATATGAATATAAAATAGTGGCATTAATTTGTCACAAATTACATTTGGTAAATTCATTTTTTGGCAAACAAGATTATACTACATATATAAATGAACCGTCATATTGGTTCAAGACAGGGGTGCATTACAGCTCCCACAACATCATGGATGAGCTATAGATACACAGTGTACAGACCTCAGCTGATGCAGACTCATGACTATCTGAACGAGATCAGAATGACTCCATTATAAATCCCGTTTGATATAAACCATAGCATTGAGGACAGTTTATTATACAACATTAACTAATTGATACAAGAATCAAGGCAATCAAACTAAAGGAAATTATAAGCTGATGCTTTTAATTGGGGGCATATGTTGTATATTTAGAGATAGCATTTATGACCATTTTGTTATTCAAGTTTATTTTGGATAACTGGATTAACAATTCGCTCTAATGAGGATTGCTTCCAGGTAACCAAGAGAGGTCAGAAGGATGTGCATCTTAGCAGAAACCGCTGCTGATACTGAATCATATGACAGGGCAGGAACCCAAGCTCTCCTGTGAGTCACACTCATGTCATAAAGATGGAAGTGATTCCTATATGAGGACTTATGAAATGGATGATATTAATATTGTTCATTCATTACTCATTTAGTGGCTATGACAAAATTATGAATGTGGCAATTTTTGATTATAGGAATCATATTTGTAGGCAGGACTAAATTTTGAGAGGACAAACAGGAAGATAGTTTTGTAATAAAATGTAAATACACCAGCCATCCTTCACTTAAATTAAAACAGGCCCTCACACATGGAATCCATCTTCTATACTTCTGGACTAGATTGCAGCATGAAAAAGAAATATTTTGCATACTAATCTCTAAGTAATGCTTCTGCATATATAAATCAATTCTTTTGTTCAAAAGATTATTTTGGGTGAATCAATTTATCAAATTTGCATTTTCCTGATGACTCTACCAGGAGATATATATTTGATAATCAATTTTTGTCCGGCCGCGGGACCTAGTTATTTGTGGGGACGAGGAGGATCCGACCTGAAAGAAAATGGGGGCGAGAGAAGAGCGAAGGCAAGACAATACTCTGATCAAGCCTTCAAATTTTATTGTGAGACAGGGGTATATATACACTGGTGTTCAGGGGCGGAGTGGGCTATAGGATACATGTAGGCAGGGGATTGGCCGCGTAGCAGGGGTGGCAATAAGCTACATTCTGATTGGTATATGATAATGGGGAAGGAGGGGAGAGAAGAGTATCTTTTGGCGCGCGCGGGCTTGCAGCTAATCTCCAGGAAGTGAAGCAGGAACCTCATGAACCGTGGCCATCTTTTTGTCTTTGTGTGGCTCCCGACATCTCCTCCCTTTCTATTTATTTTAGAAAGGTGGGCCTTAATCGAGTGAGGGAATAGAGGCCTGGCTCCTCCAGCAGGGTAACATCCTGCAAATGCTCTCGGTATCTTTTGGGGAGGAGAGGCAGAGCTGAAAGCCAAATTGATCTTAATATATCAAGGCTTTATGTACATATGGATACCAACCTCTATGCAAGCCAGGCGTATTCTCAGGGAGGACCAGAGAGGTTCTAGGAAGAACCCTCCCTTGCAGTACTTTGTCTCGCACTCATCTCGATGCCCATACCCTCATATACTTAGGGGTATGCCTGGTTCTGGCGGACCAGCATATGAGCCATATTAAGTACGGCGCCAAAATCGATGGTACCACGGTCGAGGCGCCTGTAAAGTTGAGAACGGAGACCTGGAGCATTGGTTGGCTCGATGCAAGACTCTTCATCACAGGCTGTAAGTCTGTGATAATGAACAGCAACCGCTGGCTTGACGAGCTGGTCAACCTGCTCTCGAATAAAAACTGTCAGTTTTCTTAAGGCCCAGGGGCCAAGAGACACTAAAAGGAAGAATCCTGCCAAGGGTCCAAGGATGGTGGGGATCAGAGTAGTTAGCCAAGGGGTGGCAGAGGTCCAGTTTTTGTACCAGGCCTCATCTTTTTCTCTTTGTTTTTGCCTGGCCTCTAGGTTTTTCTTAACTTTATCGATGCTATCTTGTACTAATCCTGTTTTGTCTTTATAAAAGCAACATTCTTCTTTAAGAGCAGCGCAGAGGCCTCCTTCTTTCAAGAAGAGGAGGTCTAACCCTCGGCGATTTTGGAGCACTACCTCTGAGAGAGAGACAACAGATTCCTTCAGGCTGTCTAAACCCTCTTGCAGATTTTGTATGTCTTTATCAATAGCCTGACTAAGAGCATAATATTGTTGTTTAGAAGTAATTATGGAGGCAATGCCTGTTCCGGCCCCAGCTGCTCCCAATCCTAATAATACAGATAAGGTAATGGCGGTTACCGGCTCACGCTTAGTACGAGCAGAGCCCGAGTAATATGGAAGGAGGTCTTCGGTGGGATGTATGGAAATTTTGGGCATGAGCATGACTAAAACACAATATTCATTGTTAGATATTAGTAAGCGCGGGTTAACGGAGGGCGTTATGCCAAAGGAGCAAGCAAAATAAGTACCGTTGGGCGACAAGATATTCATAGGACAGGGGTGAGAAGGAGCTGTTACAAATGGGTACTAGCTGAGGGGGTAGACGCAAGAGGGGGCTATGTATACAGAGGCCTATTCCCGAAAGCTGAGCCAACGTGAGACCCGGAGAGGTCTCTGAAAAACGGAAGGGATCTGACCAGCGAGTCTTGCTGGAGTCATTGGTAAGTATGAGGTCTGCTGAGGTATTGACTAAAACTGCTATCCCTTCGTAAAACGGGGGAACGGGGGAGAAACATAACCAGCACTCGCTATATCCAGTGGAGTTAAGGGATTCTGCAGTCACATTAGCCAGGCCTTTAAGGATTTCGCCTGTAGAGGGTAAAACCGGGGGGAGCAAAGCCTGGAAAACAGTACTAGCAGACAGGGGGGAAGGGTTAGAAGGTTTTGGGTCTTTTGTCTTAGGGGCAATAGGGCCAAGGATAACGTGCTTGTTGGCGTTTGGAATGGATCGAAGTAATTTGATTTAAAAGTGAGCCCAGGGTCAGTTCCTGAAATATAAAGCCTTAGCCCCCATTCATGTCCCCTGAGCCATCCATCAATAGGGGCCCTTTTTCCCTTGTCAGTAAAGGCAATGGAGAGCGGTGTACATCGTCCCCCTGTGGATCGGTGTTTTGACATTCGGGAGTGGGTACGGTTGAGTTACGCTTGGGATTCCAAGTCCTACTTACAGTTATATAATCCCAAGTGGAGCTAGGCTTCCAACTAGCGTCTCCCGTGGTCTCACACCCCCAGGAGCCACAGAAATAGGAGTCTCTGTATCCACATTTATAGTTAAGGGTTCGATCTCTATGAGCTCCAGGGCAAACATAAAACTCTGTTTCTCTGAGATAGGTTCTTTTACGGCGGTATTACACCCAGGGGAAGGGCTAGAGTGAGTGGGAGTATTGTCAAGGGGGGGAGCTTGGGAAGGGGGAGGTAAATGTCTGGGAGTCCCCAGGCCGCGGAAGCTCCGGCAGCCAGATCACAGAGATCAGGGGTAAGAACGGGCCAAGGGGGGGTACTTGCTAATGTGGAGAAATTGAAGGCGACGTCTCCTGCTTCATTGGTGACTGTCCAGGTGAAATTGAGAATTTGATGGGTCCAAACGGGGCGAAGGGCCATGACGAGGATCAGTAGCGTGCATGTCTTCATTTTTGCCTCCTGAAAATAAACAAAAAGGGAAGGCTTCTCAGGGGTTAATATGCCCTGGATTGGAATTATTATTGTTTTTGCTTTTATTTGTGTCTAGGGGTTTAATGAGTCTATCTGGGAGCCATCGGGCATTTTGTACCTTAGCATCATATATACAAGCATGTCCTTTCCCCCATATGAGTACAGGGTCAGGCCCGTGCCATGTGTTGGTCATCGGATCTTTCCACATAGCCTGTGCATAGTTATCTGCCGTGGAGGGATGCCAAAGGCGATCAGCAGCGGTTTTACCCGCGGAGTCATGGGTAAGAAAATTGAGAACAAATAGTGCATGATTTAGGAGTGTCTTTGCATTACCTGTTTTCGGGTAGAGTGCTTCTCCCCCCGACTGAAGTTTGAATAACATGTTTTTAAGAGTTAAGTGGGCTCTTTCAACAATACCTTGGCCTTGGGGATTATAAGGAATTCCCGTTATGTGCTTAATACCTAACTGTGCACAGAACTGTTTAAAGCTAGAGCTGGCGTATCCAGGGCCATTGTCAGTTTTTAAAACTTTAGGTTGTGGCAGATATGCCAGGCATGAGAGAACATGGGTAATAACGTTTTTAGTTGCCTCTCCCGTTTGCAAGGATGCACATAGAAAACCACTGCAGGTGTCAATAGACACATGAATATATTTTAATTTACCAAAGGGAGGGTAATGAGTGACATCCATTTGCCATATCTCTCCTGGGACTAACCCCCGGGGGTTGATTCCGGTATGAGGCTCTGGGAGGAGAGTTAGGCATCCTTGACATTGCCGAACTATTTGGCGGGCCTGTTCTCGGGTGATTGAAAATTTGAGTCTAAGAGTGTGAGCATTGAGATGATGTAGTTCATGAGCCCGTTGGGCTGCAACCAAGGGTGAGTCTGACGTGACAGAGGCTACTAATTGAGTTGCCAGATCAACCCTGTCATTGCCTTGGCAAGCGGCCCCGGAAGGCCAGAGTGAGCGCGTATGTGCCCGATGAAAAAAGGGGCACCGCGGTTTAGAATTAGTTTTTGTAATTTTGCGAATAGGGGGGAAGCATTTGTAGAGGGACGTATGTAAGGCACTGTCTCTAATAGGGGAACAGAGGTGGCTACATAGGCACTATCAGTGTAAAGGTTAAAGGGGGCATCTATTAAAAGCTCAAAAACCTTGATTATTGCAGTTAATTCAACAAGCTGTGCAGAGGAGAGGTCTGTCTGTATTCGAGTAATCTGCCCATTAATGCTGAAGCGGCTATACCGGAGGAGGACCCATCAGAGAACACCATTACGGCCCCAGCAATTGGTGTGGTTTTAGTCCTTTTGGGAAAGACAACCGGGGTCTTTTGAAGGAACTGGACTAATCTGTCCGCAGGGTAATGATTGTCTATTGTCCCCTGGAAGGAGGTGCAGCTGATTGCCCAATCATCATCATGTTGAATAAGCCATTGTAACTGAGACGTGTTGTATGGGAGGGTTATAACTTCAGGGTCTCTCCCGAACAACTTGAGGGCTGCCTCTCGGCCTAAACGTAAGAGGGCAGCAACTAATTGAGGATAGGTAGCTAAGACTCTAGGGGGGAGGCTGGCAAATGAACCCAAAATAGTGGATGGTTTTGCCAAAGGACTCCTGTAGGGGAGAAGGGAGTGGGAAAAATGAGCAGCCACAAACTTAAATGTGGAGAGAAGTAGCTAATGGTCTGTTCAGAAATAGCCCGCTCTACAATGGTTAACGCCCTTTGTGCTTCTGGTGAAAGCGAGCGGGGGGAGGAGGGATCAGGATCTCCGCGTAGGACATCAAACAAGGGCTTTAACTCTCCGGTGGTCAGTTTTAAATAAGGTCTAAGCCAATTGATGTCTCCTAGCAGACGCTGAAAATCATTAAGAGTGTTTAAGGAGCTTCTCTTTAGCTGAATTTTTTGAGTGAGGATTTTATTAGAAAATAATTCAAAGCCTAAAAATAGTTGAGGGGGGTGGACCTGGACTTTTTCTGGGGAAATGTGTAGTCCTCGATCTCGGAGGGCAGTGACTAGTTGCTGACTGGCCGCATAGAGCTGTTGCTGGTCAGGACCGGCAAGAAGAATATCATCCATATAATGGATAATATACAAAGTGGGGAAGAGCAACCTAAAGGGGTCTATAGTCTGGGCTACAAATTTTTGGCAAAGAGTAGGGCTGTTGGCCATTCCTTGTGGGAGGACTCTCCATTGAAACCGAGGAGAAGGCCCTACACAATTGGTAATGGGTAAACTAAAGGCAAAACGTTTGCAATCATCAGGATGTAAAGGTATGGAGAAAAAGCAATCTTTTAGATCAATAACTAATTTGACATACCCTTTAGGGATGGCTATTGGAGAGGGAATTCCAGGTTGTAATGCGCCCATAGGGACCATAGTCTTATTGACCGCCCTGAGGTCTTGTAAGAGCCGCCATTTGCCTGATTTCTTTTGGATTACAAAGATTGGAGTGTTCCAAGGGGATGTAGAAGGTTCAATATGTCCAGCAGCCAGCTGTTCCTGCACTAACTCTATGGCTGCATTTAATTTTGTAGTAGTAAGGGGCCATTGATCGATCCAGACAGGAACATCACTTTTCCAAGTAATCTTGTCTGCTTGGAGTGCAGGAGGAGCAACGGCCCTTACAAAAAATGTTTTTCAAACCCTAAACCTGAGCGGTCTGTCTTAGGCGTAGCCAGTATTGGGCTGGGATCTCCCTGTTTTAGTTTGCCCAACCCTTGACCAGGGAGGTAACCTTGTGAAAGCATCTGCTGTGCTACAACTTCATTAGGGCTACACATGATGACCTTCATTTGGGAAAGGATATCTCTTCCCCAAAGATTTACCGGCAACCCAGGAACTACGAAAGGCTGAATGAATCCGTATTTCCTACTTCATCTTCCCAGTTCAATAACTGTGAACTTTGTAAAGTGTTTCTTGACTGCCCAATTCCTTGCAAATGGGTCAAGGAGGCGTGTAAGGGCCAGCTGGGGGGCCATGAAGCCTGAGATATGACCGTAGAGTCGGCCCCCGAATCTAAAATCCCTCCAAATAATTTTCCTTGGATCTTAAGTTTAAGGGTAGGGCGTTCTTTAGTAATAGCCTGGACCCAATATAAGTCTGAAGAACCTGGGGTAGAGGGGCCTCGCTTTTTATGGATAGCAGGGTAAGATGTACTTAAAGGGAGGGGGAGCGCCTGCGCAAGGCGCTGGCCTTTCATAATACTGACAGGGCACTGAGGGGCACTAGCAAGAATTTTTATTTCTCCAGTATAGTCATTGTCAACTAAGGAAGGGTGGACAATAAGGCCGTTTATCGTGGTGGAAGCTCGCCCTAAAATTAGAAAATAGGTATCTTTTGGAGGTGGGCCATAAATTCCTGTAGAAATAATTGTAACTCCCTCTTCAGGTGTTAATATTGTTGAGGAGGAGGCACAGAGGTCAAGTCCTGCACTCCCGGGTGTGGCCCGATAGAGGGCGGGAGTGCTACAGCTTGGCTGTTCCCCGAGGCCGGCTGGAATGGAATTGGCTGGGGGGCCCGGGGCTGGCCCCTCAGCCCGTTTCCCTGAAAGGGGGGGGTGAAAGGATTTGTGGTGCTGTAAAAAGGATTTGTTGGATTGCTACGGCACTCTTTGGCCCAGTGCCGCCCCTTATGGCAGCGAGGGCAAATGCCGGGGATTGACCCAACTCTAGGAGGAGGAGCCGTGGTAGGGCATTGGCGAGCGAAATGGCCTGGCTGTCCCATTTAAAGCAGTTACGCATAGGCGATGCGCCCCTGGGGAAGGGAGGAGGATAAGAAGCCGGGGGAGTCTGAACAGCGGCACCTACAGCTAAAAGGGCTTGAACTTTAGATGTAAAAGGATCAACATCTCTACACATTCTCAGCATTTCATCAAGAGTTTTGTCCCGAGTCTTACCTCGGAGGACTGCTCGACATGCCGAATTGGCGTTTTCATAGGCCAACTGTTTTACAATCTTATCATTGGCAGCCTCGGAACCAAGTGTCTTTCGGCGGCCTCTAACAGCCTGCTAACAAATTCACTGTAATCTTCTTGCGAGCCTTGAGTAATCTTAGTTAGGGGAGTATTAGCAGTCCCGGAAGCAGGGAGTGAAATCCAAGCGCCCAAGGCCGCATCTTTCACTTGAGATAAAAGACCAAGGGGGAGGCGCTGCTGCCTAGTTTCAGAGATATATCTGCCCTGTCCCGTAAGCTTATCAAAAGTCCAGGATGCTGTTGGGGAATGAGGGTCCTTTACATTGGCAGCAGCGATGGTCTGGCAGCGGTCAGCAAAATCTGCCTTCCAAGTTAAAAACTGACCACGGGTAAGCACAGCCTGGACTATACGCAGCCATTCACTTGGAAGTAAATGTCCTCCTCGAGACAGCGAATCAAGAACAGAAAGAGTAAAAGGGGCATTGGGGCCATAAGCTTTAACGGCCGCGTTCAGCTCTTTTAAGCTTTTGAAATGGATTTTATAAAATTCTCTAGGGCTATCAGCAGGCTCGGCCGGCTCCGGCTCAGTCTGCTCCTCCCTCTCACTTTCTATTTCCGGGGCTGCAGGGGCATCTTCGCCACCGCTCTCGATATCACCCTCCTCCGGACTATGTGTTGTGGAGGCGGGGTCAGAGCGGGCGGAGGCCCGGGTAAGAACAGGAAAGAGCAGTTTTTTAGGTTTTGGTTATAAGCGGTTTTCTAGAGGGACCCTTTTGCGAAGGTTGGGAAACAACCAATTTTTGGAGATGGCGGGTTATTCTTTGTTCTACTATCTGCGCTATGAGGTCTTCAGTACCGGTAGGGGGGCTAACAGGACCGGGAGCCGGAGGGGCAGTGGGGGGGCCGACGGGGGCAAAAAGGCCGGGGCGCAAACATTGGGAGGCCGAATAGGGGGAGTGTAAGAAGGGAGATTAAGCGACGGGGCGGCAAGGGGCCAATCTGGGTTGTGATACCTGGCCGCTTCGCCTTCTAGTTCGGCCGCGTCTCCCGGATCCAAAGGCTCGCCATTTTGGCCCTTGGACAGGACCGGAAAAACCTTTTGTGTATCAACAAGGTCCGAATCTCGAGGGAGAGGCGGATAAATGCAACATTTGGGAGGGGCATCAGGGAGGGCATTGAGCAAAGATGGCGTCGGGCTGGGGGAGGGGGACTTAGCTGATTTTGGAGCAGGGGGATCGCCCGAAAGAGACGACCTTGAGGCTGCCCGAGATAGAGGGCGAAGGCAATATTCTGCTACTGACAAGAGTTGGCGTTTATCAGGGTCAGTAGTTTCAACAATATCTCTGATAAGACCCCAGTAAGAAAATACCGAAACAGGAACAGAATCGGGACCGTTTTTGATAAGATAATCATTTAAATCTCTACCTACTTTCTGCCATTTTTTAGGGTGAATTTCGGGGCCATTAACAATAAACCACGGACAGACTTCATCAACAAAAATAAAAAACTTTACCAAGTCTTTCTTTTTAACTCGAACTCCTCTCTCCCTAAGTGAACTTTTTAGGTCTCTTATGAAGACCGCTTCTTTACTTAATCTAGTTCCCATTTTCTTGTAAGGCGGCCGATACTCACCAGGGACGACGACCTCCGTGAGCGGCGAAAGGCGTCTCCTATTGCCATCAAAAAAGGGGTCTGGCCAGACGATATCTTACTCGGGGGTCCGCCTGCGAAGGATCCGAGCCTCGAGCCCCACGTTGGGCGCCACTTGTCCCGACCCGCGGGACCTAGTTATTTGTGGGGACGAGGAGGATCCGACCTGAAAGAAAATGGGGGCGAGAGAAGAGCGAAGGCAAGACAATACTCTGATCAAGCCTTCAAATTTTATTGTGAGACAGGGGTATATATACACTGGTGTTCAGGGGCGGAGTGGGCTATAGGATACATGTAGGCAGGGGATTGGCCGCGTAGCAGGGGTGGCAATAAGCTACATTCTGATTTATATGATAATGGGGAAGGAGGGGAGAGAAGAGTATCTTTTGGGCGCGCGGGCTTGCAGCTAATCTCCAGGAAGTGAAGCAGGAACCTCATGAACCGTGGCCATCTTTTTTCTTTGTGTGGCCCCGACAAATTTTTGTCAGGGACTATAGTAGGCATTGTAGATACCAAACTCAATAACAGTAAAAAAGTAGGAGTCTGGTTTTAAACCAAGCAGAAAGTTAAAGTCCACATTATCAGTAAGAGCAGTTACGGGAGTGAAATTAAATAGAATGAGACATAAAGTGACACTATATTTCAGTTTTTAATAAAACATCATGTAAATGAACTTCGTCAGCAAGCATCGTTTGCTATATGTGAGTTATACAATACATGAATATTTTTTCAGTAACACAAGATAAAATTCTTGAGATGATATAATTTGAAAAAAAAATTCTTAAGAATCCATGTGAATTCACAAAATAATTAAGATTTTCCAAATATTTTTGGTTCAAATTTGGGTAAAGCTTTTTAAGATTAGGAAAATGTTTAAGGGAAGAAAATGTACATATATTAGAGGAGAAAACATGATAAACTAAATTGCTTACATTGTACGGAGAAGGTAAATTAGTAAATGGAAATTCCAGCAAATACATAGAAGGGCACATTCTACTTCCACATTTTCTGACTCCAAGCCTTTTAGTCTCCTAATCACAGGGAGTTCTTCAGCCCTAAAACAGTTGTCCCTTTAAGAGCTGCCATTGCACAGAATCTGCTCAAAGCCCTCTTTATTTCTTTTTTTCTTGAGACTGTAGATGAAAGAGTTCAGCATGGGTGTGACCACAGTGTCATCCCTGAGGCTACTGCACTTGAGTGTGTGCTGTGGGGAGAGGGAGAGCTGAGGTACACTCCTAGGCCTGTACAGTAAATTAAGAAGACAACAGAGAGGTGAGGCACACAGGTAGAAAATGCTTTATATTTCCCCTGAGCTGATGACATTCCACAAATGCAAGAAACTCTCTTAAAGTAATAGTAAAGGATGCCAGTAAGGGGAAGCAGCCATGGTCTAATTGCAAATACATCATCGTGTTTTTTAAGAAAGGTGTCAGAACAGGGAAGTGTAATCATCTGATTGGGTTCACAGAAAAAGTGGGGGATTGTCAAGACTGAACAGAAAGATAGTCGCAACACCATTAAGCTTTGTAACAAGGAATGCAGGGCACTCGTGATCCAGGACACCAGAAGTAGCAGTCCACAGAGCCGGGGGTTCATGATAACTGTGTTGCGCAGTGGGTGACAGATGGCCACAAAGTGTTCATAGAACATCATGGTCAGAAGGAAGTCATGCAATTCTGAAAAGAGTAGGAAAAAAACATCTGTGTGATACAGCCTCCATAGGTTATGACTTGGTTCTGTGTTTGGGTGTTCACCAGAATCTTTGGGATGGAGGTGGAGGTGAAACAGATATCCACCAAGGACAGGTTGGAGAGGAAGAAGTACATGGGTGGGTGGAGGTGGGAGTCTGAGCTGATGGCCAGGATGATGAGCAGATTCCTAACATAGTGATCAGGTACATGGAGAGGAAAAGCCCAAATATGAGAGGTTGCCGTTCTGGTTCCTCATAAAATCCCCAAAGAAGAAATTCTGGAATCTGTGAAATTTTAATTTTCGGTACCATGTGTTGGTTATACTAGCAATAAAAATTTAAATAATTAATTAACATACATGTGCATTACAAGCATCTTGAAAAACTACAATTTACATTTTACAGTAAAATGTATATATGATACATGTGTAATTTTCTGGAGATCTGATTGACTTCTAAGTCATTATTTCCAACATGCTCTAAATAGGAATTTCTGTTCCACTATCAACAATTTGCCAAATAAATCATTTTTACACATGTTTAATGAAAAATATTTTCACATATAACTTCCAATATTCCTGCACCGATTTCGTGTTTATTTGACCATTCTTGTTTTTGTATGACACTTAGTGGATAGGGCTGTCCCTTCTCTCACTTTTCATGTGGCATCCTTTTTTGCTATTTTTGGCTTTGAGTTTTGATCTCTTTTGTGACACATCTGATGGGTACACTAATCCAAGTTCTATTGCATTTTCAAAATTTGAAGGCCTCTCCAGACATATTACAGAAAATCCTGCTTATGCTACACCTATTGGTCCATTTTCTGTGTACATTTATCCCTGAGGAAATGATGTCATACCACACTCATTGATAACTATATGCTGAGTCCTTACTTCTCTCTCGTTAAGAACAGGGTGCTGAAAGAATACAAGGAAGTGAGAAATTATACACATTGTTAGTGTTCCATGTGACCTGGAAAAAAAGAGAGTATGTACAAAAGAGATAGATGTGTGTGTTATATTTTTTTATAGAATTGAGAAAAATATGAAAACAAGGTGCCATCTGAATAGAGACCTCAAGAAAAACACAGAGAAGACAGAGAGATATCTGGGGAAGTGTGTATCCTGCATGGGAAAAAGTAATCAAGTCTCAAAAGGAAGCTGCGTGGTGAAGGGAATGAGCAAGAGGGAGATGATAGTGATGGTGTGAGAGAATGTGGAGGAATGAGATGGCCTGTCTACTACAGATGGAACTTCAAGACACAGGGACTCATTCAATCTCTTCCTGTTCTTTAAACTTTATATTTCCTTGCAAGGGATCCTGTGAGAAGTGATGTCTTCTTTATTGCCATCTAACGATAGACATTCTGTATCTATATTTTAAAGGATCATTTCAGAGTATATGAGCTAGGTACCCCTACCCAAAGAAGTAGAGAAATGTTCATGTTTCACAAACCACATATACTCACCCTCACAGACACATACACTATGTCCTCCTGGGGTCATGTTAATATCAGCTTCCACTCACCCCCAGCACAATAATGAGGAGAGAAATAATACAAGGTCAGATAATATCAGGTTACCTTGACCCTACGCATTAGAGAAATAGTTCCAAAGTCTACTTGATAAGCATCCATGAAGACATGTAAAAATGGGGCTCCATTTTCATATAAATATTTTCTGCCCTGTATAGAGACAGAGACAGACTAATGATAATCTCAGGTGGTCCCTGAGAATTTGTGATGGGGATAAAGCATCCTTGTTATGGTGACATGCCAACGTAGATGTTTTTCCTTATGCCCAGAATAAACAATAGAGTAGCAGAACTCAATTTACTCAAAAGAGGAAAGAGCAGTATTTTCATGCCACCATGACCCTTACAGATCAAACACCTTACTAGAAGATTTGCAAATAATAAACCTACAATTTAAAATGTATAGGAAAAAGCAGTGTTTTTTTAAGCTCCAATGAGACTTCAGTTAACAATATTATGTGCAAAACCTTGGGAATCAGAAAATTGGGTTTTGTTTTTGAGATCTACCACTCTTGGTTTTTTGAATGAGATAGCTGGACAATCCAAGTGGAAATATTCTCATCCACATCGTGCAGACAGTGATATCAATTCAGAATGGTGATAAGTTTGAACAATATATGTACCATGTTTAGCAAAGTTAATCACTTATTTCCTGTTAGTAAATAATTGATTATCACTGCGATGAGAGGAGGCTGATTGTTTTTTTTTTTTTCTACCTGTAATATCTCCATTGCTTCCCCACCTCCAGGTCCCTAGTTCCACAACCATATTTTAGTTTCTTGTCATCTGTCTTATCTACTAAGAGTAGAGATCCAATAGACAGATTATTGCATTGACCTATGGAGATCTCTGTACATTGAAAACTGTTCATAAAAGTTCCACATTAATTTCCATCCCAGTGACTCCTTAATGGAGATAGAAGCCAAAGTTTTATACCTTCAACCACAAGGCTCAAGTCTTGTGATACTTCCACCCACTTCACCCACATAGTGACCTGCCCATGCTCACACTAATCTCACAAAAGTTGAACTTGACTCCCAGCTTCATCTGGCATCACAGCTACAAGCATGTTTACACACATGCTTCCTCTGCTTGGATCTCACCATGAGACATGATGGAACTTTTCACCCCTTCTCCACCCTCCAAACTCAATTTTTTTTTGTATTGCCTGCATCCTCTCCCTTCTTGAAGCTTTTCTTTTTCTGAACATTATCATAGGAAAAGGATACTTTCTCATCAAGTTATATGTATTAGGATACCCACAGCATAATTTTTATTTAGTTCCATGTCTCTTCTCCTACTATAGTGAGTGTGGTGAGGCATGCAGCATGTTATATACATCACCAACCTCCCAACAGACTTATCTGAGTTGGGAGCAGTAGCTGAATAAATAAGCATTCCATGGAGGGATAGAAGAATGTCTCATAGAAATCATTGATGATGGGAGAAGACATAGAAGGAGGCAACACTGACCTAGGTGTGGAGGAGGACATGCCAGAGGAATGCTTTCCATACTCTGTATCAGGACCCAGTAGAGTGGCAGACTATGGTTTGTAATGAATTGAAATAGAATAAAGAAGGCACAATAGAAGATATGAGAGTGCATCATACACAGTGAGGGTTCACACATAATCATTTCATGGTGCTCTTTGTCAGTTGTGTACATGTGTGTTTGAATGTGTGTATATGAGTATTGCTGTGTGTGTGTGAAAGCATGCTGAATTACGATGTAACAGGCCTGTCGTAAATTGGGACAAAGTCAGGAAAATCTGAAATCTACTGCAATAAATGCAAGATTCATTTGGAAGGTCAGTTGCTGTCAATGAGGAAATGCAACAAGAATAAAGAGCCCAGCAGAGAGCCAAGTGCAGAGAGAAGAGGCAGCTGGCGTGGCTGATGCAGTTTCCTCTGATTCAAGGGAACCCATACTGACTGGACCTTTATTGCCCACTGACCTCATCACAATGACCACCTCAGCTGTGATCTAATTGTTATTCTTGTACCTATTTCATGTTTATTTGACCAACCTTGTTTTTATATGGCCCTGTAGAGCGTAAGGCTGACCCTTCTCTCACTTTTCTTGAGGAATCTCTCCTTTGTTATTATTGGCATTAAATTTTGACCTCCTTCAAGCCACATCCGATAGGTACACTAGACCTCCTTCTGTTCTGTTTTCAGCATGTAAAGGCTCCCTAGATATATTCTATAAAATCTTGCTGATGCTACCACTATGGTTCCTCTTTTTTCATACATTTATCTTGAAGAAATAATGTCATACCACACTCATTTCACCGTACTGGGACTTCTCCATTGCAATGTGATATCCAAGGTGTAGAGACCTCACTTATTTAACTTAAATACATGGTTTCCTAAATATGTGCCTTTAAACAGAACAAATGTTAGAGAATGGGAAAATATAAGCAGGTTTAAATAGTGTCTTTCAATAACTGTATTAAGTGAACTTGAATAAATGTTTAAGGCTAATTCTAAAAGAAAAGAAATAAAATATAATTATTAATCACATAGATATGGGTCTCTAATTCCAGATAAGTGGCAACAACCTAGAATGAAAAACATAAAAATAGACTTTTGGAAAGCACTGCAAGAAAGGGCCTAGTGTTATCATTTCTACCTATGTAAACATAAATAAAATCAAATATGTTCAGAAAAGGATACCAGTGATCATGAACAAATGCAAAAAAATGAGTGACAATATTGGTTTTTACATTTAAAAATAGTAGGGGGAACACGATATGATTGATAGACTGTTAGAATGGACCCAATTTTTTAAAATTTCATTACTTTCCCCCAAATACATATTTACTTATATAAAGGAATTCAATGCTAAATAGCAAAGTTGGTAAAATAAACTGAAATTTAACATATTGAATAATCAATTAGTCCACCTAGCAAACATAGATGACCATCTCTGGGCTCTAGGTGTGGCTGGTGAGGCTCTCAAGTAGAAGTTCTCAGGTTATTTCCTCTCTGACCTTTTGCTGCAGTACTTGCTGAGCTCTCAGACTCACCTGGATGGGGTCTCTCAGAGGAAGGACCCTGTGTGAAATCTGAATTTTTTCCTAAATAATTAATAATGGGGACTGAAACTCTGTGCCTGGAAAAGAGAGCAGGAAGGAGTGAAGCATTGCTTTTCAACCAGATTTAGGAATCCAAAATAAGAAACACATCCTGTAAAGCCCAAGGTTGCACACACAGGAAATGAGAGACTTTAATCTACCTTTATCTACTCATCAGGCACTGTTTACACTGATGTTCCCTGCTCTGGGCAACGATTTACCTCTGGGACTCTGGTCTTGGCTGAATGGAAATTTTTCCGCGGATTCTCTGTTTCCAAGAGACCAGGTTAGAAGCCAAGTGAATCCTGTTTTCATGACTCTCGTGCCTGTCCAAGGTCTCATCTACCAGCACTGTATCCCAAATCTGAGCTAAAGTTATCTCAGAAGTCTGGACTGAAGATATTGACTGCATTAGGTCCCAGGGTCTTTGAAGCATCAGCATGTGGTGAGACATAATCCCTCATAGCTCGAAGAAATTGATACTTCCCTCTTCATCAAATAGGGAAACTCTGTGACCTGCATGTAAACTTTAGGCACTACACTCCTTGGCTTCATGACATTTTACCAAATTAATGAAGAATTTTATTCTTATGTCAGAACCTAAGAGCTGCCTTTTACTCTCACATTTTAAAGCCTTTGATAATTATGAGACACATTTATATAATTTTATGCCATATAATCTAAGATTTGTACCTTTCAGGCTTTGTGTAATTTAAATTTTATAAAAGTGATGCAGAACAAGGCAAATGTCCCCTACTGGCCAGGAGACCAAGCCCTGAACTGAGAGAAGAAGAGAGTCCATTGGCAAAGATTGTGGAAAGAATTCAATGCAAAGTCCAAAGTTAGAGTCAAAAGAAAAGTTTATTAGAAAAGGGATAGCACTCTACAGACAGAATATGTTCTCCTCTCAGAGGCAGAGAGTGAGAAGGGCAGTGAGAGAGACAGAGGGAGAGGGAGAGAGACTGACTAAAGGCACTGTGAAGGGCCCTCAGTGTTCAAGGAGTTCAGTTTATATGTCATTCTTTAGTTTCCATTTCCTTCAATATGGACATACAGTGAAGAACGGGGAAGATTGTATGGCAGGAAAAGGCAAGAATCTGTAGAGTAAAAAGCCTACTTGCATTCTCAGCCTTTAATCTTAGGTTCTCCATTGTTTTAGCCATTGCGAATGACTCTTGGTTTCTGTTTTTCCTTCACAGGTGTGGGTAATGGGGCTCTTAGTATTCCAGCAGAAATCTTCTTTATTCTGAAGGTGTCCTCCAGGCTTCGCTGCAGGGCTGAATGGTATATTGAAGTCTCTGGTTGTGGCTTTAAAATTAACATTTTAAGTCTCTTGCCTCCTACCTACATTAAAAGTATATGATATGATGTGGTACCATTTGAACTCTATCTCTTATTGCAGAAATGAGGCTTGGAAATTTTTAGTGATCTGCCCGAAGCTATAATCAGAGTAAACGATAGGTGCTGATTGGAATTTGTCAGGATGCTTCCAGTTTTTAATCTCTGGGCCAGTGGTTCCCAGCCAGACATGATGTTGCCCCTGGACTGTTAGGCAATGTCTGAAGGGAAGCTGCTAAAAACCGACAACATCCAACACAAATAAATATCTCAAATTGAGAAGGTGAGAAAAGCTAGTCTGAACTGGCATTTCAACTTTACTGTGCATATGACTCATGCAGAATTGTAGTGCAAATACTAATTCAGTAGATCCTGTTGGGCCCAGGGACTCTGTATTTATCACAAGCTCTGGGAAGGTGCTGATGCTGGAGGTCCTGGTCTGAGGACTCTATGAATAGCAAAGCTGAGGTCCTGTGATCATGTATGGAGCCACTAGTTGTATGTCGTCTTCACACAAAATTGTGTTGCATTAAATTTTGGATAAAATGTGTGCCATCATGCTCCACCAAAGAAAGGGGATAAATTCTGAGAAATGAATGGTAGGTTAGGTAGCATAGAGGGCACTTACAGAAACCTAGATAGGTATACACCTAGGCTATGTGGTATAGCCTATTGCTCTGGAGGAGAAGAAAAATATTTCTTTCTACCCTTTTGGGTTCTTTGCTGACACATCCTTATTACAAAGGGCAGATTAATAGAAGAAGACCAATAAAGTTTAGTGATATGTATTTATTCTGTATACATATCCCAGAAAACTGAGTAACTCCTCAGAATGGCCTGAGCTACCATGTTAACTATTGTTCTTGGCTGAAGATAGAAGATGTCCTAGGGTGGGCTGTAGTCAGTTATGGAAGTTATCAATTAAAACCCAATAAATGAAGTAAGGTGGTTATGCAGATGTCAGTCATTGTCTCATTTTCTGATGAGTTTCCAGAGAAAAAGTCACACCCCTGTTACCTGGTACAGCCAGGGAGACACTGTTTCAAGGCGATTTTACTTACTATGCAAATGTTTCTTACAAAGTGTAAACTTGTACTTGGATTTCAGACTTTCTCCTATGACTGCATTTTTAAAAAATATTATTCAGCCTAAAATAATCTTTATGTCAGATTAGTATATTTTGGGAGTGATAAATTCCGTTTCCTTACATTCCCTAGGATACAGACCTCTGTAAAGTGTTATTGTACTGTACACTGCAGGAAATTGTATCATGATGACTATTTGTGTAATGCCTTACATTCTGATGTTACTGAGATTATGAAGTTTTAAGTGATTTTTCAGCAACATTATAATCTTGTGGAACCAACCTTATATGTATGGTCCATTGTTGACCAAAATGCCCTTATGACCACATGACTAAGTGCACTTATTCCAGGCTGTGATATACTCTGTTTGTTTCTTTTATATAAAGCCCCTTCACTATCACCAAATAATGTACTTCAAAAAGACTTTGTAGTAGGCAGAATAAGGGCCTGCAAAACATGTCTACATGTACTCTCTGGAAAAACTGAATATGCTATTTATTATAGAAAGGCAGGATTAAGGCAGCCCTTGGCATAAGTTTGTTAATCAGCTGATTTAAGAAATGAATGTGGCCCTGATTAAGCAGGTGAAACTAATGTCATCACCGTGGTCCTAAAAAATGGAACAGAAAAGAATACTTGCTGGAACCAGAGGGAACTTGGAAGATGCTACACTGGTGACTTTGGAGATGGAGAAAGGGCCAGGAGCTAAGGAATGCTTGCGGCTTCGAGAAACAGGAATAGGAGAGAGAACGGATTCTCTCCTGGAGCCTCCGTGAAGAACCAGCCCACTATATATTGATTTTAGTCTAGTGAGACTCTTTTCAGGGTTCTGACCTTGAAAACAGTAAGAACATAAATTTGTGTCTTTCATACTTCACTATTTTAATGTATTACAACAGGAATATAATACATTTATCCAATCAATCTATTTTGGAGGAAATTTTAGCCTCCCACTTTATTCTATTAGCTTCCCTTGGGTAAGGTCTTTTGTGTTGAAATCCCACATCAAGGAGAAGGAAAAATGTAAGACAGTTTATTCCATCAGGTGGTGTAATGAATCTTTCAGTGCATAAAAGTAAATGGCTTTCTGAATTTGAGGCCTTTGTGCATTAAATTAGGAAATATAATTCATTACTAAAAGTAAGGTCCACCATTCTACTTTAAATCCTTGTGTCTACATATATATGAAAAGATGCCCAACACGACTATTAGCGATCAAATCAAAACCACAATGAGATACCTTCTCTCACCTGTTAGAATAGCTATAATTAACAGGACAATTGCTAACAAATGTTGGAGAGGATGTGGAGATAAAGGAATCCTATACACTGCTAGTGGGACTGAAAATTGGTACAGCTACTTTGGAAAACATTATGGAGTTTCCTCAAAAACCTGAGAAGTGATCAACCATATAATCCAGCAATCCTTCTACTGCGTATTTACCTAAAAGACTTGAAAAACCAGGTCCAAAAAATATTTGCACACCGATGTTCATAGCAGTGACCAGGACATGGAAGCAATGATAGATGATTGGCTAAAGAAGATGTGATACATATATACAATGGAATATCACTCAGCCATAAGAAATACTGCCATTTGCGACATCCTAGATGGGCCTCGAGATAATCATGCTAAGCGAAATAAGCCAGACTGAAAAAGTTGAAAATTACATGCTATCACTTATATGTTGGATATAAACCTACACTATCCAAAGTAATGTATACATTCAATGCAACCCCTATGAAAATTCCAATATCATATTTCACAAAAATAGAAAAATAATTGTAAAATTTATATGGAGACATTAAACATTCTGAATATCCAAAGCAATCCTGATAAAGCTGAAGAAAGCTGGAGACATCATGCTCCCTAATTTTGAACATTATTACAAAGCTATAGTAATCAAAGCAGTATAGTATGGATGAAAAAGTAGCCACATACCCTACTTGACAAGCTCAGGAAAGGCCTACGTGGTGGACCTTACAAACATAAAAACCAAATTAGCCACACAGGGGTGGTCTGACCATAAAAACTCCTGACTAAAAGCCAATCTATGCAGGTTGTCACAACCTAGACCTAACTTCCTTGACAAGAGTCAATCTTTAACTTTGAAATTGTTTATTGTCTTTGTGCATCTAGGATAAAACACCTTGAAAATGTCAGTGCACCTTCTTTTACAGACCCTTGAAGGCACAACTGTTGGCCCCACATCATGAGACCACACTGTTATCCTGTTGCCCACATACCATATCTATACGTTAGACATATGAACTACTCTGTATCCAACATTGTAAAGGGCACATGTCTCTCTGTTTTACTTTTTACCCAATGACAGAGATTTCTGCGTTGCTTTTTCTAGCCTCCCTCATCTATCAACAAATGCCAGAAAGCCCTGCATTCATCTCCTCCTTTCATGCTAAGTATAGTATAAGCTGCAAAACTGTCAATAATCTGTTGAGATTTTGCTTCCAATCAATTTTCATCAGTTTGGGTGACAGATGACACCCACACCCTAAGATACTTTATCTTAAGATGGACATTCTTACCGAAATAAAAACAGACATGTAGAACACTGGAACAGAATAGAGAGTCTAAAACAACTAATGACACATTAATGGTCATTAATTTATGAGAAAAGAGCCCAGAATATCCAGTGGTGAAAGGACAATCTCTCCAACAAAAAGTACTGGGAAAACTGGACACACACATGTAAAAGAATGAAACTGGGTCACTATTGTTAGAGTTCAGAGAAATGTACTCCAAGATGTGTATGTGAGTTATTCTTGAGACCCCTTGGACCAAGAGGAACTTTTCCCTCTCCCTTAAAGATTTTAAATGTGGGGCTTGCCTGCAGTAAGAGTGATCACTACAGATAAACTGTTATTACCTATGTATAGACAAACATCTACTTCAGCATGTAATTAAACATCTTCTGACTGACACATCTCTCTTACTTTCTTGCTCATGACCTTCTCCCCTCTAAAGCCCCAGATGCCTTACCTCATCCTTAGCTCAGAATGTCATATATGCCTCATTTTCTCTTTGTCTCTGAAAATCTATATGTTTCCATAGAGACCCCACTGAGAGATATATATTTGATAATTAATTTTTGCCAGTGACCACTGTAGGTACTGTAGACACCAGCTAAATGAGACTATAAAACCAGGAGATCACATATAAGTTATGTGTAATGCCTGACATTAAACTTTTGATTTATGCATCATCCATTTTAAATCCATTCTTATCAAAAACAAAATTAATCTAAACAAACAACAACTAGCTGTATGGTAAGGCTAGTAGATAAGCACAAAGTTTCCCCCACTTAGTCCATTCCCTATCTCTCCCTCTCTCTCCTCAGATCCCCTCTCCCAGGTTTTCCTGTGTGGCCCCCAATCACACAGGACCTTTGAGTAACAAGCCTGGTGTTTTCAAAGTTCTCTGATGCTTATTGCAAATATAATAAGGACCACAAAGATCTGGTTCAGACACAGCATTGGCTCTGATATGAGTAACAAGCAGTAGGGACCCAGGCCATGGCCCCAGGTCTTCCTCACCTATAGCATCACCAGCAAAAGGCTGAGACTTGAATGGAATTATGATGAAGTCTACATTATCAAAAGAGCTGTTAAGGTACTGATTAAACAGAAAGAGGGACACCAAAGTAGAAACTGGGATTTCGGATTTTCGTGGATGAAATTATGCAAATTGGCTTAATAGTAAGTGAAGTCATTTCACATGAGTAATACAACTATGACTATTCTATCTGTAAAACAATAAAACATATCTTACAATGATATATGTCATAATGGAAGACATTATTCTTTAGAAATCCAAGTAACCCATTAAAGAAACAGAAACTTACAAATTTTCTGATCAAGGTTGGAAAAGTTTTGTGAACATACAGAGAAAAAGGAAAAGTCGCTTGCTACATAACAGAGGAAAAAGAAAGCTGAAAAAGTGGTTACATAAATTGTACAGAGAGGTTGAACTTAAACAAATGAAAATTGCAGAACATAAATAAAAATACCAAGTTCTACAATCAGAATCTTATTAAAGGATCACAGGTTAAAGGACACTTTTTCAGCCCAAAGAAAATTATTCATTTTATAGCTGCCATCCTAAAAAAAAAAAAAAAAAAAAACTTTTCAGAGCCTCATTTATCTCTTTGTTCCTGAGACTGTAGATGAAGGGGTTCAGCATGGGTGTGACCATGGTGTACATCACTGAGGCTATTGCACTTGAGTGTGAGCTGTGCCTTGCAGCAGAGCTGAGGAACACTCTTAGAACTATACAATAAAATAAGGAGACAACTGAGAGGTGAGACACACAAGTAGACAATTCTTTAACTTTCCATGAGCCAATGAGATTCTGCACATACAGGGAACAATCTTAGAGTAAGAGTAAATTATACAGCCAGGGACCCTAACCCGGCAGAATGATTAAGAAATATATTAAGAAATAAGCCAGGTTATTAAGAAAGGTCTCAGAACAAGCAATTGGACCATCTGATTGAGTTTCAGATAAAGTGGAGAATTTTCAAGACTGTACAGAAAGATATTCACAACACCATTAAGCTTTGCAGCAAGGAATGCAAGGCACTCATGATCCAGGCACCAGAAGCAGCAGTTCACAGGAACTGGAGATCATGATGACCATGTAGTGCAGGGGGTGATAGATGGCCACAAAAGCGGTCATAAGTCATCACAATCAGAAAGAAATCATCCATCCTGCAAAGAGTAGGAAAAAAACATATCTGTGATATTCAGCTTCCATATATAAGGGACTGCAATTCTGGTTTTTCTGAAAGTCTCAGAAGAAATTCTGAAAATGTTGTAAGATTCCCTGGTTCCATGCATGGAGGTAACTTACAGGAAACAAGAAAATAACATGTGTAGTTTTCATACAAACTGGCATTACTCTCATAGTTCTAATAGTAGAATTCATATTTTAATTCAAGAAATTAAGTTCAATATCTTTTTAAGGATGTGGTCTCCTCTTGTGGTTTCCTGTGCCATTTACATTAGGAAGTTTTGTCTCATTCTGCTTTTGCTCTGAGGGGTTCGTGACACCGTATTCTACAGTGTTATTGAGAAGAAAGTCTTCGTGCATTTTGGGGATATTGTTTGCCAACCACATTTTAGGCACTGTCTAGGCTGTGAAGAATGAGAGCTAAAGAACAAAAGTCTTTGAATTCAATGAGGAGGAATGCTAAAGAAGAGTGTAGAATAAAATTTTAAAAATATAACGTTTCAAAAGATGACAGGTGTTATGAAGAAAAAGAAAGCAGACATAAAGGAGAAAGTGATGAGGACGCTATTTTTTAAGTGTATTTAGGCAAGACCTGCAAACACATGATATTTGCACATTGCCTCTAAGCAAAAAATGGGGAAATATCAGGTTATATGGATAACTTTGTACCCTGCAGAGGGATTGGGAGTGAAATGGCCCTAGGCAGAGAAGAAGGGGTTAGTGATGTCACAAAGTTAATCGAGTATCTGTTAGGCTTTGATTATAATGTTCGCAGGTTGTTTCTAGGCAGTAGTTCTCACTCAGAAATGATTTCGCCCCTGGGATATTTGGCAATGTCCAGAGGAATACTGCTAAACAACAACAGTCCATGGGAAAGCATCCTCTCTAAATTTTTTTTCCCATATTGTCAAGAGTGAGAGGTGAAAGCCCTAGTCTACTCCAGCACTTCAACTTGAGTGTGCTTATGAATCAACAAGATTCTACCAGAAATGCAGAATAAGATTCAGCAGGTTCTCTTGGGCCAAGATAACTCTGTATTTCTATCGAGTTCCCAGGTGGTCTTCATGCTGAAAGTCCTGGCTGGAGCAAGGCTGAGGTCTTGGGTAAGACCAGCTAGACAAACTTTCAGGTTTTCGAACTAAATTTTCCTTGCATGTACTTTGAAAAGAATAATATATTCATTCATTCATACAATATGACAAATGCTGTGTTTATTCTTTATATGAGCCCTCCAGTGGCACAATACACTTTTCAAAAGACCATATAGTGAAGAGAAAAATTATATGAAGAAAAAGAAAGCAGGTGTAAAGGCAAAAGTGACGAGGACGTTTCATGTTTTTATGTGTCTTTAGGCAAGACCTGCAAATAGAAGACATTTCAATATCACCTCTATGATGCAAAGGAATGAGAGGCTAGGTTATATAGACAACTGTGTACCCCACAGAGGGAATGCCAGCACAAATGCCCTGGGATGGTGCAGAAGGAATTAGTGATGACCACAGTTAATAGAGTATCTGTTAGGCCTTGATTATAATATTTGCAGGTTGCTTCTAGGCAGTGGTTCTCACTCAGAAATGATTTTGCCCCTGGGATATCATCACTGTCCAGACGAATACTGCTAAACACCAACAATCCATGGGAAAGCATCCTCCAAAATGATCTGCCCCTATTGTCAACAGTGAGAGGTGAAAAAACCCAGTGTAGTCCAGCACTTCAACTTGAGTGTGCCTATGAATCAACGAGGATTTAGCAAAATACAGAATATAATTCACCATGTCCTGTTGGACTAAGAAACTCTACATATCTATCAAGCTCCCAGGTGGTGTTGATGCTGCAGGTCCTGCTCACAGCAAGCCTAAGGTCTTGTGTTAGACTCACCTAGACATAGTTTTAGGTTCTCTGAACAAAATTTTTTTGCCTGTAGTATTAAAAGGATAATGTGTTCACTCATTTAGAAAATGTGACAAATTCTGAGTTTATTTCCTTTATATAAAGGCCCTTGAGTGGCACATAGTAATAGACTTTTAAAAAGAACAGATGGACTTTTAAACGTAACCACACTCAGCTGAAGGGCCTTTGAACCTGCATTTTTATAACATGGAGGATTAGGGTAACAGGTGGAACAGGGTCACTAATGGTGACTGTAAGGTAGAAGATGAGCCAGAATCATCCAGGTGGGACTAAGGTAAACATAATGCTCCTCTAGAAGCAGAAGAGACAAGATGAAAATGCTACACTGCTGGTTTTAAAGAAGAAGGAAGGGCCAGGAACCAAGGAATTCAGCTGGCAGAATGCAAACTGGAATGAGAAAAAAAAAATCACCTGAGCCTCTACAGGAAACCCGACCCTGCAGACATCTTGAGTTTAGACAATGAGACGCATTGAAGTGTCTGATACCAGAACTGTGAGAGCATATATTTGCTTGTTTTAAACAACTAGTGTGGGAATATTTTACAGCAGTGGTAGAATCTAATATAGGCATTTAATCAATAAAATTTGCTGAGGGAACTGTGTAGAAGTCTCTCCATTCATTTTTACCATCCTTGGGTAAGAGAATCTTACACTGAAAACCCACGCAAAGAGAAAAAAAATTTAAATAGAATGGGAGGTATTACACACAATCAGTTGGTACAGTGAAGTCATCATCACATAAATGTAAACATGATCTGGGTATGATGCATTGATGCATATAAATTTCAGGTACAACCGGTGAACTTAATTTCTCCATCACTGAACTGCAAAATTTTTTGTTTCTCTTCACCTTGTACTCTTTGCCTAGAAATGGGTCAGTCTTCAGTTTCTATTTCCCACATGCATGACAAAATTTTTCATTACATATATAGAAAACATGACCACTGAGGGAAAAGGCTAAATGTGGGACAGTAATTCCTATTAACTGTTCCAATAGAGAAAGTAAAGGGAACAAGCCCAAAAATATAGGCATCCTCACCAGTAGTGAAATAATTCCAATTAAATTTATTTGATATTCCTTTTTAAACTCATTCATAATTATTTACCTCATAAATAACCAGTATGAGAGAAAATACTACTATGTATGTCTCACAAATGGCTGCTGCAGATAATTTCTATCTCCACTCATCTGGAACTTTTCAATAAATACGAGGCATGATCAAATACAGCCCATCTTAGAAAATTTAATTCAAGCACTCTGACTTCACTGCACCGTCCTCTACACCTGACACTCAACTTCCTACTCCCTGACCAACAAAACTTCTCAGATGTGTTTTCACTTTACTGCAATCATTTTATGCATCCCACTCATTCTACAGTGTCACTCAATTGTACATCTATGTCCATCACTTACCTGTAAACTATGGTCCTTGTAGTGTTGATTCAGACAGACACATCCTTATTAACACGTTTATGTGAATTAATTATAAATTAGTACTTAACCAAGAACACAAACAAATATCTCTTGTCTCTGACTGGGTGATGGAGCTCTCACATGACTCAGGTAAGAGTTCTCAGGTTCTATCCTTTCTGACCCACTCCTGAACTTGCTGCTGGTCTATCAGACTCACCTGGATGGGGTCTCTGAAAAGGATACTCAGTGTGGAACTCTCAATTCCTCCCTGGGTGGTTGATGATGGACGCCGAAGCTCTGTCCCCAGATAAGACAGCAGGAAGGAGTGAAGCATTGGTCTCTGAGGGAGATTAGAGTCAAAAGCAACAACTGTGCACACCCCATGGGACTGCAGCAGAGGAGGTATTTTCAACTCATTTTATCTGCTCATCAAACATAGATTCCACTATTGCTACCACCTCTGAGCCCCGATTTCCCTGTGGGACAGTGTTCTGAGCAGACTGGAAAGTTTTCCTGCTGATTCTCTGTTCATAAGGGACTAGGTTGGAAGTCAAGTGAATTCCTTTTCATTACTCCATCTCCATGACTCCCCTGCATGGCAGATGTCTCAGCTCCAGGCGCCTATCTGAAAGCTGGGTTACATTTCTCTGACTTGACTAGGTTCCTTGAAGCACCAAGGACACAGCCACTGATAACTCCAAAAATTTGCTATTTTCTCCTTTACAAATGAAGAACACTGTGTAACTTTGATGTAGAGCTTTGGCCACCATACATTTGACACATTAGCATCCTGACACATTAGCCTGTGTGAGTTTCAGAAGGAGACTCTCCAAGATGTGCCTCAGAAATTGCAGATTATTTTGAGCTGAAGGTAATTTTAACTGCTGGCTTAAGGGAAACTTCTGCTACTCTTTTTAACTATCCATAAGTATTGAATAGGAGGCCTTTTTTATAATAAGAGATTATCAGAGATAATCTCCCTTTGACCCACCTCTATGGCAGGGCAAACTTTTATTTACTAAACATCTGCTTTTGTATCCTCCTGCACTGTTCCTTGAAAGCCCTAAAGCATCTTATCTCATCCCTACCTTGGAAAATCTTATATATCACAATCACCTTTTCCATGTCTGAACAATCCTGCATGTGGGCTCTCTGAATGTCTCCTGATGTGGGGTGCCAATACATGTGTATGCATTGAATTGGGTTATTTTATCTTGCTAATCTATCATGTCCACTTGATTATTAGACCAGCCAGAAGAACCTTGAGGGTAGAGGAAAGTTTCCTCCTCCGTCAAAGTTTGCACAGTGAGTTGGTAACCTCACTGTCTGGAACCATGAACTTCCCCATGAAGCTGCTGAAGATGAGGAGATCCTGTGTGTGACACAGGCCAGTGGAAGTTAAGGGTCCTACCATGTCATCATACCCAAAATCTCTCTGTGAATCTCGTGGGAGTGAGAGTTTTGAGAGTCTTTTTTTTCTTCTCAATTTGATTTGCAGGAGAAAACATTTGTCGAACTATTTTCTCAGTATAGCATCCCTTGGTTTGGTAAGAGTACTCATGGGGTTGGTTTTTCTCTGCCTCTGTTTTGTTTCTCTCCTTTCATCTTGTTAATGTCCTGAGAGTCTGGCCTTATGACCAGTGGGAATATTTTCTCTCTGCTTGTACCATCCAGTGCACTTGCAAAAGTGCACCTTTCCTCTGTCCAGCCAGGACAAGCTGTCAGAGGCTTTCCTGTGTCTATCCTGTTCTCTCAGAGGTGTTCTGTTATCTCTGTCAGCTGGAGGTAGCTTATGCATCTGGTGGGCAGCCAATTAGGCTGTGGGCCCAAGCTTAGGTACTCTTAGTTCTCATTCTTTTCAAGGGAGAAAATCATGTGATTCTCTGATTTGGAGCAGCTGTTTAAAGACAGGGCTCCCCATCTTCCTTAGGCTAACTACGGGGATAAACTTTTGTGATGGTTGCATTGTGTGTGTTCTCCTTTGTGGGATGCCTCTAATGTGTACAGAACTGGTCTGAGTTGCTATAAACCCTACCGTCAGGGCCAGAATACAGTACCATTTAATAAGCAAAACTTCTAAATTTAAAAAAAAAAAAACGAAAGAACTTTCTTATATTTTATTTTTTATGGTGACATTGGTTAATGAAATCCAATAAGTTTTAGCTGAACACTTTAACAGTAGGGCGTATATATATATATACATACACACACACACACTGTGTATTCATCGCCCATGTTAGAACATTTTTTTAGAGAGCTCTTGTATTGATATAATAGCTAGTCTTCAAGGTTCCCTTAATCAATTAAGAGGACAGAAATTAAAACAAAATCCAAAATCTATTCAGACTCCTTCCTCTTTTCCTTCACACATTTGCAGGCAGTGTAAAGAAAAAAAAATCAATCTGATTTTGCCCTGATAACGACATTATGAATCACTTGCTTTTTCTACCCTTATTCTCTGTATGCCTGCAGCTTTGTAATGAAGTCTTAGGACATAAGATTAATAAGCCTAAGATCTGTCTATAACCATGAAGACGATAAGTTTCAGTTGGACTTTAGATGAAGAATAACCTCATTACTTTAGGTGTTTTTCAGTCCCAGACCCACTGAAGCAGAACAGCAGACCCATCAGCCACAAGGCCAGATGGCATGGTGCCTAGGCTGATATCAGAACTGGACACATGATCAATTATCTCATCCCCCTCCAATCATACAATCACTATAACCCACAACCCCAACTCCCTTAATTTCCATGACTACTGATTTTCCTTAAATAACCTGTATTCCTGAGATACCTGTAGAGCCAAGGCCTTTGAACGGTAGCATGACTGTGTCTCTATGATTTGTAACTCTCTAATAAACCTTACTTTTTTGCTGCAAAACCAGCACGATATTCAGCTTAGATGTGTGCAAGATGACAGACTCCTTTTTTGTCCCGATTACATAGGCAACGCGATAACAATGAGGTCTCGTGCTCTGCTACCAGGAGTTATGCCTTCAAATGGTCTGTAAAAGAAGATGAGTCTGGCATTTCCATGGCACATTATCTGTGATGCACAAATACAATAGACACCTTTTAAGTTAAAGATTGACCTTGTCAAGGAAGCTGCAGGCCTATGACGCAAGGATGCTCTGTGACCCACTTTTAGTTAGGAATTTTACATGTAGACCACCCTTCGTGGTTACTTCAGTCTCTGTGTTTGTAAAGCTTTATTAAGGGATTCATAAATGGAACAGCATCCCATCTAACATTTAGAAGGAATCTCCCAGTAGTTGTACAACATGGAAGGATTTTATGGAAAGGTAATAAATCAAGGAGGCTGTTAACAAAAGAAAAGAGAGGATTATTTTTAGACTAATATGGCTGTTTTGAAGAGAAAGTGAACAGCAAGGGTGTTTAACCTCCAGATTCCCTGTTCCTTCTTTAGGAGGATGGAAAGGGCCAAAAGTGACAGGTTACATTACTGGTTCCTTGATAGAAAATTCCAGATGGGTTGATTAGGAAAGATTGAAACTGCCATTAGATCTGGTATTAAATCACATTTGGGCTTCATGGGCTTTTAGCACCATTAACACCATTTGAGGCCTGTGGTTTTTTCTTTAAAGGTAGTTTAATGGTATTAAACTACCTTTAATGGACAGTTTAATGGTATTAAATCTTCTAATCATTGAGCACAGAATATCTTTTCATTTATTTGTGTCTTCTTTAAAATGTACAAATTGCTGAATTAAAGGAGCTATATGAAAATTAAGAATAAATACTGCATGAGTATAGAAACACATACATATTATATATGTAATGCAAGAATGTGCACAATATTTCGGGGAGAAAAATTCTTTTCTCCTATAGCTCCTAGGCTACAAACATACTCAGGATGTTACTGTATTGAATACTGTATGCAAATGTATCACAATGGTAAGAATTTGTGTAATGCGTTGCACAACAATGTTACCATGACAATGATGTCACTAGGTGATAAGAATTTTTCAGCATCATCATAATATCATGGGATTACCATTGTATATGTAGTCCCTCATTGACCAAAATGTCATTATGCAATGCATTACTGTATTTACTCATTCAAGAGGCTAGGATAAATCCTGTGTTTGTTTATTTTATACAAGGGCCCTTGAGGGACATCAAATAATATAGTTCTAAAAACAACTTTGTAATAGGCAGAATATGAGGCTCCAAAAATGGCTACATCCTACTCCCTGGAAAATTTTAACATTTTAGTTTTGATAGTGAGGGAGGATTAAGGCAGCCCTAGGGATAAGCTTGCTAATCAGCTGACTCTAGAAAAGAAGATTGACTGTGATTATGCAGGTGGAACTAATGGTCCTAGAATGTTGAAAAGGAAGGAAGAATAGGTGGAATCAGAGAAAGTTTGGAAGATGCCGCACTGGTGACATTGCAGATGGAGAAAGGGACAAGAGCCAAGGAATGCTCATAGCCATGAGAAACTGGATTAGAAGAAGAAAGAGATTCTCTCCTGGAGCCTCTGGAAAGAACCAGCCCTGCAGATGTCTTTCTTTTCAACCACTGAGACTCAGTTAAGGTTTCTGACCTCCCAAAAATAAAAGCATAAATTCGCTTCTTTTATAAACTACTGGCTTAACAACAATAAGTCTTTAATACATTTATCCAATAGAAGCTTTTTTAAAGAAATGAAATGTTAGTCTCTTACTTTATTCTCTTAACTTCCCTTGCTAAGTGTATAAGGTTGAAATCCCACATTAATTAGAAGGAAAAAAAATTAAAGTCATTTTGGGGATTCTGTTTTATTAGCTGATTTAATGAAATCTTCACTGCATAAAAATAAAAGTGGTTCTGACTTTGAGGCTTTCATGCATTAAGATAGGAAATGTAACTTATTACAAAAATTAAGGTCAACCATCCACTTCAACTTTTTGTATCTAAATTTCTATAGTCTTTTGTTTCATTTAAATTTAACCTTTCCTTCTTTGGGGGGAGTTATTGAAATATAATAGACAATTAGTTCCTTGTATTTACATTGAAGAATTCAATGAGGTTTTTTCAATTATAGTTGCCATATAATAATATATTAGTTTCAGGTGTACAGTGTAGTGATTAGAGAACTGTATAACTCACAAAGTGATCACCCAGATAAGTCTAGTACCCTTCCTTATTACAACATTGTTAACTAGAAATCAACTTCCAGTCTTATGGGTGCTCCCTGGTAGTAACCAACTGCTTTATTCTTGCTGTTTTTTAAAGATTATTTCTTTGTATTTAACCTTTGAAATTTTAATTATGATTAAATTCAAGTAGCCAATACACTGCCAAAGTCCATTTGTGGACACGAACCCTTTAAGAGCCAGAGCCTCTGTCGCTCAGCCGCTCGAGACGGCTGGCATCTTCACCCCCTCTTACCTTCTACCATTGCAGGTTGATTAATCATTTCTCTCTGTAGTTATAGTGCTTCTGTTCATCTAGATTCCAGGTGACTTCGCTTGCAGTTTGCTTTGTGTTTGCATCCCAACTTTGACATGGTCACAGGAAGGATAAACAAAGCCTCTATAATCTATGCCATTTTTTTCCCACCAACTTAACCTTTCATTTTTTTAATGTCCATTTTCTCCAATTTTTTTCAAGTTTCCCTGTAACATTAAAGCTGAAAATATTGATGAGTCTGTGTTGTACCTATGTTTATCTGAAAGAAAATTGTATAAAAATGCACACATATGTATATGCACATACACTCCATTTGTAACTACAGAAACCGCTCAAAATGGTCTTATCTTGTTTAACAAGATACTGAGTTGTTTTTTAGAGACAACATCCCAAAACTTCAAGTCATGCAGCCAAAGCTTGTGCAGAAGAGACGTTGTTCCCCGTGAGCAGCCAAAAATCCTTCTTATCTGGGCTTTCTCTCCCTCAGGAAAAAGATCTTCTGTGGTTTTTCTCCCTTGGGACAATGCCACTTGCATTTTGAATTTAGTTGGAGGCCTCCATTTGAAAGTAAGATCCGGATTGTTGGGCTCTATCCATTTGTTTTTTTTTTTTTTTGTTTGGTTTGGGTAGACTGTGTTAAGTGTGTTTGTTGCATGTATATTTCTGTGTCTTTGTGAGCAAACAGGCTCTCTTGAGAGGTGGGGTAAGTCACCACGATGTGTACAACCAGGAATCCCTTTCTTCCACTTGAACTTTCCCCTTGGAACAAGCCAATTAGTTTTGCATGTGTTTAGGGCATCCTGTTGGAAAGTGGGTAGTTGTAAAGCTCTTTACTGATGTGTGAATCAGTTTCTAAGCGTTTGTTTCTGTATTCACTTTCTGTTTGTTTCTACTCGAAAAAACAGCCCTTGGGTTTGTATTGGCCCCTTGTATGTGAAATTTGTAACTTCTCTGGTTTGTCAGAGGTTTGGTTAAGAGAGTACTCAATGCATCGTCACGTTTGAGTGTTGTCTGTCAGTCTTTTTAACTGCACTTTGTTTCTTGGTTTAGAAGTAAAAGGTCAATGGCATCTAAACCTTTTTCTTCTCCTCCCCCATCTTCATCTTCTGCAGACATGGGGTAGCCCCTGTCTTGACCTCAGGCTCTGCCCCAAACCATTATCATCTTCTAGGAAAATCTGCCACCTTAAATTCAGTTCATCCATAGCTCTATTTTTACTTTCTGATAATTTCAACTTGATTGTGCATGCTTGCTTTCTCATATTCTGTCATTTGTGTTTGTTGACAAGTCCACCTTAAGTGGCACACTTTAAAAATGGAATACCAGGGTTCCTAGAGACAATGGAATGCATTCTTTGATTAATTATTAATTAACTTCAACAAGGTTTTCCAGAAATTCTTTCAGCATGCAAAGCTTAGTTCACCTGAGAAAAGTCTTAACTTAGTTCAAAGGCCAGGAATTGAATTTGGATCCCATTTTACCTCTAAGTTCTGGCCCTGTCCCTGGGACACAAAAGCTAACATTTTTAAATGGAAGCTATGCAATCTCTTTTTATGTTTATCAGTATGTTTATGCATGTCTATGTATGTATGTTCTAGACAGAGCCTATTTCTATTGCTGAATAATATTGCTAATTTGTAATGTAAAATTGGCTTAAACAAAAGTTATTTATATGAAAATTATGAAACAAAATGTAATGCACTAACCCAAATGCTTTTCAGAATCAATGATCTTGTAAAGCATTTGCTATTAAAGCAGGTTTTAGTTTTCTTTGTTTAAATAAGCATATCATTTAAATTTTCATTATTAAATAATACTTGATTCTACCTGGTTTTATTGGTTTATAAATTAGATATCTAATTATTAGATAATTCCTGTTATCTCTGTTGCAAATTTTGACAGCAAGGAAAGCAACTTGGCATGATTAAATTTTCATAAGTAATCTAAAATTAATTGTTAAGAGAAAGTAAATTAAATACATGTAAGGTAAAGAATTTATTTTAGGTTAACTCTTTAGAAATAATTATATTGTATAAGTATACTTATAATAGTTCTCTAAATCTTTTTGTGAGATTCTGGGAAACATGGCATTGTGAGAGACATCCTTGGTTCTCTCCCCTTGAAACAACAATAGGCTGATCATCTAACGTGAACAAAAAACACTCAAACTGCACACCAGCACATCTGACTGTGAGATCTGCGCATAAGAACTACCACAGATCAGAATCCCAGGTGTGAAGTGGTGCACTGGGAGAAATAAAGAAGCTGCTTCTCACAGCCTCCAGAGCTTCCTGCACAAGAAGGAGGAGAAAAGAAGGTGCAGTGACTTCCTTGAACAGCCCATCCTAGAAGTGCCCTGATTTGCACACAGCCAGAAGCAAGGCCCAGTCATCAGGGCAGAAAGCAGAGAAGTGGGTCAGGAATGCAGGGAAAAACAGTTGATTTTTACTGGCCATAGAGTCACAGGGGAATCTGAGCAAATTCTACCAAAATGTTGCTGACACTGACAGGACTGAACCTGACAGTAGCGAGTGTGATTCAATATCTTCACGAAAATAAAAGATATTATTTAGGCTTTATATAAAAGAGTGATCCAAGAGGCATAGAAGCCACCTACTGGAAACCAAAAGAAAAGTGACTTCTTTGCAGCAGAGAGATCTTTATATAATAAATCTTTCTGGAAAAATAGCAGAATACATTTCCATTGATATCCAGGTGGAGAAATAGTTCATTAAACACCATGAACAACCAAGGTGACAAGGCTTCTCATAAAGAAAGAGAAACATCTCCAGAAAATAAGCTTACAGACATAGAAATATATGACTTAAATGACAGAGACTTCAGGAAGATGGCACTTCTGAAAAATATCGGTGAGTTATGAAATGAGTCATATCAACAATTTCAGGAATTGAAATCACAACAAGATGAGCAGAGCAAGGAGATTGAAACCCTTAAGAAGAACAGAATATATCTTCTGGAGATAAAAAACAAACAACAACAAACAAACAAACATTCTGCAAGAGTTGAAAAATGAAAGAGCAAGTATGGGAAATAGAGCTGAACAAATGGAGGAAAAAGGATCAGTGGTATGGAAAACAGAAATATAGAAATAAATCAGAAGAAAGAAGAGACACTGAAGAACACAAACAAACTCCATTCAGAATATGGGCCGAGTACCTGAACAGACACTTCTCCCTGGAGGACATACAAATTGCCAGCAAATATTTGGAAAGATTCTCAACATCATTAGTTATTAGGGAAATGCAAATCCAAACCACAATGAGATAACATCTCATGCCTGTAGAATAACTTTAATCAACAGGACAAGGTAACTAATGTTGGAGAGAATGTGGAGAAAAAGGAACACTCATAAGTTGCTGGTGGGACTGAAAATTAGTACAGCCGCTATGGAAAGCAATATTGAGGTTCCTCAAAAACCTGAGAATTGATACTACATAATCCAGCAATCCATCTACTGGGTATTTATTTACCCCAAAGACTTGAAAACCCATATCCAAAAAGACATTGTGCACATTGATGTTTATAGCAGCATTATTCCTGGTAGCCAGGACATGGAAGCAACTGAAGTGTCCTACAATAGATAATTGGCTAAAGAAGCTGTGGTACATATATACAATGAAATATTACTCAGCCATAAGAAGAGATGAAACACTGACATTTGTGAAACCTGGATGGACTTTGAGATAATAAGTGAAATAAGAGAAATAAGCCAGTCAGAAGAAGTTAAAATCACATGATATCACTTATATGTGGGATATAAACCTAAAAGTGACAAATGGAAAGGACAAACAAACAGAGGCTCATGGTCATGTACAATAAACTAGTGGTTTCCAAGAGGATAAAAGAGAGGGACGAGGTACATGAGGTAAAGTGGATCAAATATGTGGGACAGAATGAAATTTAATTATGGGTTGTGAATCACAATATAAACATATATATGCCTTAGCATTAAAGTATACTGTTGAAACTTATTGGCTTGCATTAACCAAGGTCACCACCCAAAAACTAATTATTTAATTAAACAATAAATACCAAAAAATAATATGTCACAGATTATAATGTGGCTGAAAAATTCCAGTCACCTAAGTCTTCTTAGTCATGGTAACATCAGAACATGAAGCATTATTACTAAACAAAGAGTCATCGTGATATGATTTCCTGCAGTGTACAGTATAATAAAAGGTTATATAAATCTGTAATCTAGGAAGTATAAGGCAACAGAATTTGTCACCCCAAAATATGTCAGTTTGCCATAAAGATTATTTTGCACTGGTTAATTTTAAGAAACAGCAGACATGGGAGAAGCTCTGAAATCCAAGTATAAGTTACTTTGTAAGGAACATTTGCATAGTAAGGAAAATCTCCAATTGTAAAGGTGTCTCCCTGGCTGTACCATGTAAAGGGGGTGGTCCTTTTCTCTAGAAATTCATCAATGAAGAAGACAATGCCTTATGTCTGCATAACAACCTTACCTCATTTACTGGGCTTTCTCTGATAACCTCCCATAACTGACTACACTCAACCCCAGCACTTTTTTCTACCATCAGCTAAAGACGGTAGTTAACATGGTAGCTCAGGCCACTTTGGGGAGTCACCAACTGTCCTGGATCTCTCCCATGTACAGAAGAAATACATGTTATTAAACTTTATTGGTTTTCTTCTATTAAACTGTCCTTGGTTACATGGATGTGCAGAAAAGAACCAGAAGGGTAGAAATAAAATTTTTTCTTCCCCTACAGAGCAATAGACTATACCATATAGCCTAGGTGGTGGTAGGCTAACTATCTATGTTTGTGTAAGTGCACTCTATGCTACCTAACCCACAAAGCATTTCTCAGAATTTATCCCCTTTGTTTGATGGTGCATGACTACACATTTCATCCAAAATTTAATGCAAAATGTTTTTGGTGCAGATGATGTACAATATCATTAGCATCTTCCTGGGGCTTGTGAGAAATGCAGAGTCCCTGGGCCCAACAAGTCCTGCTGAATTAGTATTTACACTTGAACTATAATCCTGTATGAGTCATATGCTACTGAATTTGGAGAAGTGCTGGTCCCAACTAGCACATCTCAACTTCAAAATTTGACATAATTATTTGTGATGGATGTTGTAGGTTTTAGAGCCTCCCTTCAGACATTGCCTAATAGCCCAGGGGTAACATCATCTCTGGCAGGGAACCACAAGCTCAAGACATTAAAAACTGAATGCATCCTGACAGATTCCAATCAGCATCTATTCCTTGCTATGATTATAATTTCAGGTAGATCACTAAACTTTTTCAAGCCCATTTCTGCAATGTGAGATAGAGTTCATAATAGAACAACCCACAGGATGGACCTTTATAAAATTGAAATTTGACAAAACCTGAAGGTAAAAGCTCAATAATATGGCATAAAATTATGTAATATGTTTCTTATAAATATCAAATTTTATAATGTGGGACTAAAGACAGCTCTTAACTTCTGATATAAGTATATATTCTTATTATTTGGTAAAGTGTCACTAAGCCAAGGTGTATAGTGTCCAATGTTTACATGAAAGCCACAGAGTTTCCCTATTGACAAAGAGGGATAGCAATTTTCTGCACCTATTAATGGTTGTGTTCCCCATGTGCCAATTCTTTGAAGACCCTGGGACCTAACACCACATTATCCTCAGTCTAGATTTTTGAGAGAACTTTAATGCAGGGTTGGGATAGGATCGGGAGGTGAGATCTTTGCAAGTAGGAGAATCATGGAGAAGAAGTTGAAAACAGGATAAACTTGACTTCTCACCTCAACTCTTGGGAACAGAGAATCAACAGGAAAATTTCCAGGCCGTCCAGACCAGTGTCCCACAGGAAAATTGGGGCTCAGAGGTGGGAGTAACATTGGAAACAGTGCCTAATGAGCAGATAAATGAAGCAGAAATGATCACTTCTCTGTGTGTATAAGGCTGGGCTTTACAAGATGTATTTGTTATTTTGGATTCCTTCAAGTGGGATCAATGCTTTACATGTTCTGCGGCTTTTTCTGGGGACAGAGCTTCAGTCTGCACCATCAACCATCCAGAGAGGCATTCATACTTCCACGCGGAGTCCTCCCTTTCAGAGACCCCATTCAGATGAGTCTAATAACCAGCAGGTATTACAGGGAAGGGTCAGAGGGATGGAACCTGAAACTTTTACCTGAGGTCTTCTGAGAGCCTAACCAGCCTCGTCCAGAGCCCAGAGATGGCGATGTTTGTTGCTAGGTAGACTAATTAATTTGTTTAATGTGTTAAAGTGGAGTTTTTTCTAACAACTTTGCTGTTTGGATAGAATTCCATCATATATAGAGAGATGTGTTTGTTGGAAAGTATGAAAATTATCATTTTTTGTTCAATTCTAACAGTCTGTCATATTGTGTCCTCTCTCGTCATTTTTACACGTAAAAACTTATACATCTCATCATTTGAACAGCATTCTTTTTCATTCATTAATCATCACATCTATCCTTTCCTAAGGATATCTGAATCTATTTATGTCTATATAGGTAGAAATTATAACAGTAGATACTACTTCCTCACAGATTTTCAAAAGTATATTTTTATATTTTTCTATGCATGCCTTTGCCAATTCTCTGGAATTAGAGATCCATATCAATGTGATTAAATTATTGGGTTTTAAATATTTTCTTGTATAATTAGTCTTACATATGAATCAATTTGACTTAATACAGTTATTAAAACTACTGTTTTAACTTGGCCATATTTCCCCATTCCGCAACATTTGTTCTATTAATGCACATATTATGAAACCACATAGACAAAATAAGTGAGGTCCTTACTCATTGAATCTCATATTACAAAGGAGAAGGCCCAGTACAGTCAAATGAGTGCAATATGACATCATTTCCTCAGGGAAAATGTAAAAAAAAGGGCACCAATAGTTCTTTAAGCATAAGCAGGATTTTATAGAATATATCTGGGGAGCCTTTTTCATATAGATAAGAAAGAGAGCAGGACTAGTTTACCCATCATATTTGTTACAAAGAGGTCAAAACTCAAAGTTCAAAAATAACAAAGGAAAGAATTCCACAAAGAAAAGTGAGAGAATGCCAGGCTCATCTACCACTGTGCCATATAAAAAAAGGTTGGTCAAATAAACATGGAATAAGTGCATGAATAACAATTGGATCAGGGCTGAGGTGGACGCAGGATGAGGACAGTGGGGCAGTGAAGGTCCGGTCAGTGTGAGGCCCTTGTGTCTGAGGGAACTGCAGCACCCTGCGCTGCCTCTTTCTCTGCACTGGACTCTCTGTGGGCTTTTCATTCTTGGCGCTTTTCTCTCATTGGCAAGAAGTGGTCTTTTAAAACTATTCTTATATTTATTGCAGTGGATTCAGAAGGTTTTTTTTTTCTCCCAAAATAAGACATTCTTTTTATGTTGTGATCCAGCACCTGCACACAAACACAGCAATGCATACACACACCATGCACACACACATGCACACACACACATACATGGGATTGACAAAAAAACATGAAGTATGTACTCTGTATATGGTGCACTCTCAGATTTTCTCTTATGACTTCTTGAATCTATTCTAGTTAATTCTTGCAAACCATAATCTGCCACCCTACTGCGTCCTGATATAGAATATGGAAAACATTCCTCTGGCATGTCCACCACAGCTACATCAGTGTTGCTCCTTCTATTCCTTCTCTCATCATCAACAATTTCTGTGAGAATGTTCTCTCATCCCTCCATGGAATGGTTATTATTATTCAGCTACTGTCCACACCTCAGCTAAGTCTGGTGGGAGGGTGTTGATTTGTTTAACATGCTACAGGCCTCACTGCACTCACTGTGTAGCAGAGAGAAAAGACAAAGACAGAGAAATAAATAAAAATTATGGTATGGGCATCCTAATATATAATAACTTGATGAGAAAGTATCTTTTTACTGTGCTAATGTTCAGAAGAAGAAAAGGCTCATGAAGGAGAGGATGCAGGCAATCTGAAAGAGGACTTGTGTTTGGAGGATGGAGGGTTTGAAAAATTCCAAAACGTCTCATGGGGAGATTACAAGCAGAGGGAAGCATTAGCGTAAAGGCTCTGAGCTTTGTAGCTGTGGTGCCAGGAGAAGCTGGGAGTCAAGTTCAATGTTTGGAGATTAGTGTGAGCACGGTCAGGGCTCTATGTGAGTGAAAGGGGTGAAAAGGTCACAAGACATGAGCTTTCTGTTTGAAACTACAAAATTTGACTTCTTCCATTGAGAAATCACTGGGATGGTTTAATTAGGGAGTCTTATGAACAGTTTTCAATATAAAGAGATCTTCATGGGTCAATGTGATTTCTGTCTAGAGGGTTTCCAGCCCTTAGAAATGGGATGGGTGACAATAAAATATGGCTATGCAATTGGGGTCTTAGAGGTGGAGAATAATGGAGAGAGTAGATGCAGAAAAAAAAATAATCTGTCTCATCTCATCACAGTGGTAATCATTTACCAACAGGAAATAAAACCTGACATCATTCTAAATTGATACTGTCTACACTATTTGGTTGAGGATATTAGCATTGAGAATTTCAGCTGTCTCTCATTCAAAGAACTAAGAGGTGGTAGATCTTAGTATCAAAACGAGGTTTTGAATTTCCAAGGCTTTGCACTTAAAGTTATTTACTAAAGTCTCATTCAGCTTTAAAAACCTCTGTTTTTTTTCTGTACATAGTATATTTCCTCTTGTAAATTGTAGGTTTATTATTTGCAAATTTTTTAGTAAGGTGTTTGATCTGTGAGATATATTGATACATAAAGAAATTTCTGTTTTCTGTTTTGAAAAACGTTACTTGCTACCCTATTGATAATTCTGAGCATAAGAGAAAACAAGTGGTTGGCATGTTACCAACTAAGGATGCTTTCTCCTCATCACACTCTCTCAGGAACCAGCAGAGATTATTACATCTATCTCTGTCTCTGACCCTGTCTCTGTCTCTGTCTCTCTGTCGCTCTCTCCTCTCTTTATCTTTCATTATTTACTCTCTTCTTATTTAACTAATTTTAACATAAGGGCAGAAAATAGTTAAATGAAAATGGAACCTCAGTTTTACATGTCAATTTTGGGGGCTTATCAATGGACTCATGGAGCTTTGGAACTGGGGGATAACCTGATATTATCTTGCCTTATATTGTTTCTTTCCTCATTATTGTGTCTGGGAGTGAGTACAAGCTAGTATTACATTACCCCAGGAGAACACAGTGTGTGTGTCTGTGGGTGTGAGTGTGTGTTTTGTGTAGCTGAGCATTTCTCCACTTGTTGGGCAGGGATATCTAGCTCATATACTCTGAAATGTGTTCTTTAAAATACAGATCCAGAATGTCAATCAAGAGGGATCCTTCTCACAGGATCCCTTGCAAAGAAAATAAAGTTTAAGGAACAATGTGTAATTGAGTAATCCCTGGATCTTGAAGTTTCATCTGTAACAGGTAGGACATGTCATTCCTCCACAGTCTCTGACAGCATCTTTATCATCTCCCTCTTTATCATTCCACTTACCACATGACTTCCTTTTGAGTGCGATTATTGAGGCAACTGCCAAACCCAGGATCTCTGCACTGGCTTTTTCCCATGCAGGCTACACACTTCTCCCAAAACTTTTTTTCCTGTTCAAATAATACCTTGTTTTCAAGTCTTTCTCAATTCCATTAAAAATAATACATCTATGCTCATATGTCATTTTTTTTCTTTAAAGCACATGTACCATCTAAAATCTTGTATAATTTTTTACTTCCTTATATTCCTTCTCCTTCTTTGGATTATAGGGACTCCTTTTTTCAGCACCCTGTACGTCTTGTCTAGAAAATTGCCAGGATTCAGCATTTATTACTCAGTGTATAAAAGAATTTCTCATTAAATCGATATAAAAATGATTTATTTGGCTGGCAAATGCTGAGAGAACGGCAGGAATTTGTAATTAGAGATGTTACATGACCTTACTTAAAAGTGATCGAATCTCTACAAAACCATATATATGCCGTATATACAATTTATGGTTAAAATATAAATTGTAGCATTTCACATACTATTAATACTTATGTGTAAAAATTAATCATTTTTTTAAATCTGTTTTTAGTCATCATCTCCACATGGAACCAAGGAATGGTACACAAGTTTCAGAATTTCTTCTTTTGGGATTTTCAGATGAATCAGAAGGGCAGCCTCTCATATTTGGGCTCTTCCTCTCCATGTACCTGATCACCTTGTTTGGAAACCTGCTCATCATCCTGGCCATCAGCTCAGACTCCACCTCCACACACCCATGTACTTTCTTCCTCTCCAACCTGTCCTTGGTGGATATCTGTTTCACCTCTACCACCATCCCAAAGATGCTGGTGAACATCCAAACACAGAGCCAAGTCATAACCTATAAAGGCTGCATCACACAGATGTACTTTTTATTCTTTGGGTTGGATACTTCCTTCTGACTGTGATGGCCTATGACCGCTTTGTGGCCATCTGTCGCCCCCTGCACTACACAGTCATCATGAACCCCGGCTCTGTGGACTGCTGCTTCTGGTGTCCTGGATCATGAGTGCCCTGTGTTCTTTGTTACAAACCTTGATGGTGTTGCGGCTATCTTTCTGTGCAGTCTTGAAAATCCCCCACTTTTTCTGTGAACTCAATCAGATGGTCCAACTTGCCTGTTCTGACACCTTTCTCAATAACCTGGTGATATATTTTTCTGCAGTGCTGCTGGGTGGTGTTCCTTTTGCTGGTATCCTTTACTCCTACTCTAAGATTGTTTCTTGCATACGTGGAATCCCATCAGCTCAAGGGAAGTTTAAAGCATTTTCTACCTGTGTTCTCACCTCTCTATTGTCTTCTTATTTTATTGTACAGTCTAGGAGTGTACCTCAGCTCTGCTGCTACTCACAGCTCACATTCAAGTGAGTATCCTCTGTGATGTACACCGGGGTCATACCCATGCTGAACCCCTTTATCTACAGTCTCAGGAACAAAGATATAAAGGGAGCTTTGAAAAGATTCTGTGGGATGGCAGCTATAAAAGGGACAACTGTTCTGGGCTGAAGAACTTTGTATGTTTGGAGGGCTAAAAGCCTTGAACCAAAAACTGTGGAAATAGAATATGCCTTCTTTACTTATTTGCTGGAATTTCCATTTAGTTTTTCACCTTCTCTATACAATGTAAGTAATTGTTTATCATTCTTTCTGCTGTAATATATAGATATTTTCTCTTTGACCATTTTCCCAGTCTCACAAAAGTTTTCCACATTAAACCTAAAATAGTTGGAAAATCCCATTTTTTATTTGAAGACATATCAATCTCAAAAATAATTCCTTTTGCCCTGTGCCTCTTTGGTGTTGGAAGGTGGCTTGGTTCACTGTCATCTATCTCCTCTTTGCTCTGAGCCTTTCTGTGTCTGGACAACTCCCATGATGGACGCTGGCTCCTGAACAGACAGACAACACACTGAGGAAGTGGCAGAGGCAGCAGAGGTGCACTCTGGGACCGCTACTGCCAAGCACTGTTTTTTTTTTTTTTTTTGAAAGGGCAAGGTCAGCCCCAAATTCCCAGAATACATATCATCCCAAATATGAATCAGGCTTTATTGAAGAAGTGACAGATGATTCCAGTTTTTTGGTGGTGGTGGCAGCCAGGTAAAAATAACACATTTTGGAGACTCTGGTGCAATTTGAACCTTAGAATGATTATACAAGATTTTAGGCAATTTCTAAGTAGCAATTCACTCATCAAGATAATGGAGCCAATGAGAGTGGTCACCAAACTCACAGTGACTCTGGGGACCAAGTCGGTCTTCCAGGTTGCCAATGATTGGGAGATATAGATCTCATAGTAGTACTCATCCTGGTAGATCTCCAGCTATCGAAACAATAATACAACAGTTCTTTGCTGGAGTCTTTGCAAATTCTGCAGTTTCTGGATCCCCAGCCCTTTTGCCTGGAGGAGGATGCTGCACTCCAACCTTGGGTTCTATGCCTGGGAGTTCACACAGGGCTTGATGCCAGCATAACCCAGCTTTTAAGACAACTGGAGAACACAAGGCCTCCACAAGCTGACAAGGGAAAGATCACACTCTTCCAACAGTGACAGTAACTCAGGAGCAAGTTGATATGTGTTTAGATTGTTCAGTATGCAAAGAAGATTACACAGTTGAAGAGGAAGTCAGCAGTTACTCTGCAGCCACATCTTTCAGAGCAGTTGTATTGTGCCGTGGTTAGAACTGCATGATACATGTTCTATACACAGGAAGAGCTTAGATGGTGAGCATGCAACTTGGCAAACCCAGAGTTCTGAGGCCTCTGCAAGCAACATAGTTTGCAAAAACACAATTACAGGACTGATGGATTTTCTGAAGCTAAAGACTATGTCTGAGTCAGGGCTGTGATGCCCTCTACCACAGCTGTAAATTGCATCATAAGAAAAAAAAATAGTAGGTGGATTTAGGAAATGTATAAGAAACCCAACCCATAATATTGTGCAGTGAGTGTTTTTTCTTTAAGTTAACATCTGTAGATGAAATTACATCTACAACAAAATGCCTCTGATTCCTAAATTCGGAGTGATAATTTTATAACTTTGAAACTTAATGATGTGGGTTTACCCCAGCTAGAATAGAATCAGTTCCTTAAAGTCCAGCTCGGGTCCTGCTGTCACATTACCCCATGATGGATGCTTTCACCCCCTTGCCCATTCTCCATTCTATCATTAGTGCTTTTTATAACAAATACAGTGAAACCAGAGCCCTCAAAAATGAAAATAATCTCTTCTAAAATGGTCATATCATCTTTAGAATTCTCATTTGTGTTACTAAAGTGTCTTCATGATTATAGAACTCACATATAGCAAACTATGCTTGTTGACTCAGTTCATTTATGTGATGATTTGCACAGAAAAAGTGAAATAGTTTTCACTTTGGGTCTCTTCTATTATATTTCACTCCCTTAACTGCTCTTAATGATAATGTGGACTTTAACTTTCTTCTGGTTTTAACTGGACTTCTGCTTTTATTCTCTTATTGAGTTTGCTGTCCACAATGTCTCCCAAAGTGTCTAGGAAAAAAATTGATTACCAAATATATATTTCCTAGTAGAGTCACAAATTTGAAAAATAGATTCACCTGATATACTCTTTAGAAAGAATTGACCTTATACATGAGGAAGCATTACTCAGTTGATTACCATGCAAAGATTTCTTTTTCATGCTGTAATCAACTCCTGAAGTAAAGAACATGGATTCCACATGTGATGGTTTGTTTTCATTGAGGTGAAGAATGGTTGATGTATTTACATTTCTTTACTAAATTACTGTCCTCTTTGTCCTACAAATATGACTTACAAATATGACTCCTCTACAGTCTAAAAAAAATACCTCACTTTTCTTATTTTGTCACAATGACTACCTTGATACTGAAGGAACAATGTCACTATCATCCATTTCATAGCTCCTCATATGCAGGAAATTCTACCATCTTCATGATCAGAACATGATTCACAGGAGAACTTGAATTCCTGCCCCATCTTAGGATTTCCTCACAGTTTCTGCTAAAATGCACATCTTTCCAACCTCTCCTGTTTACGTAAAAGTGACCTTTAATAGAGTCAATTGTTAAACCAGTTATCCGAAATAAAGTTAAATAACAGAATGATTACAAATGCTATGCCCAAATATCAGAACATATTCTATAATTTAGAAATAGCCAGTAATTATAATTGCCCTCATTCATTCTTTTATTTGTATTGATAGCTGATGCTGTATAACAAGCTGACCTAAATGATATCATTTATATCAAGTGGGATCATACAACGGGAGTTGTTCTGATCTCTGCTCAGATACTCATGGGTCTGCATCAACTGGGATTCTGCACATTGTGTATCTCCAGCACATCCATGATATTGTGTGAGGCTGTAATGAACCCCTGTCTTGAACCAATTTGTTACAATTTATTTATATCTATAGAATAATCTTCTAGTTTGCAAAAAGAGTGAGTTTACCAAAAGCAATTTTTCATAAGTTAATGTCACTGTTTTTATATCCATGTAAAACACTTAGCTTTCTACTAAATGATATTTCTTCCTTCTCCATTAAAATTTGACTCAAGCTACCTGTGAAGTAGGAATCATTATTTTTCCTGTTTATTTTTATTTGACTGGACTGTGATTACATGTAATATGTAGCACATATTTAAAATGTACAAGTTGCTGAATAAAAGGGACCTAACAAACTAAGAGTTTATATTGAATGGGTTTATTTACACATCATTCAAAGAAGTGTATGAAAGTTTTAATTGCATTATTACATATCTGCGAAAAATGGAATCTCCCTGAGCCTGTTTTCTTATTTCTGTTGTAAAATTGGATAATAATATTTAACATAAATGTGGTGCAGAACACATGAAATCTGTGGAAACACTGGTTGAGGCCAAGAATTCTCACATTGTTTAGTAGTCTGCTTATGCATATGTGAATTTATATATGATTATTTAATAAATAAACACACTCACTCACATATATGTACATAAACAGGCTCAGTAACCCATCTTTTATGTTGAAATAAAATGTGAGAGAATGTTGGAGAGCATAGAGATGAAAATAATGTTAGGTTGAATTAACATAATTTTTTTAAAAATATGAAAACATAAAGCAAAAACTTGATTGTAAAATGCTTATCCTTAATTTTAATAAGGAAATATCTTCATGTTGAAAGGCCTCAAATTCAGAACCACATTTACATTTATGCAATGGGAAATTCTCTGTACCTGGTAATGGGGCAAAATCTCCATTTAATCTTTAGATTTTTTCTTCTCCTTAGTGTGGGTTTCAAGATAAAATGTCCTCACCCCCGGGAAGTGAAATGAATGAATTGAGATGCTTAATGGCACTTTCCTCCAAAAACAGTTATTAAATAAACGTCTGTATATCATTGCTGTTTACTGCTTCAACAAAACATCACACTAATGGGTTTAAAAGAAAAACAAAATATTTGTCTAAAGTTCTGGAGGTCAGAAGCCTGAGGAGATGACAGGCTAAAATCAAGAAATCTGCAGGACCCATTCATCCCGAATGTTCCTGGAGAGAATTTCTTTCCTCTCCTATTCCAGTTTCTCATGGCCACAATCATTCCTTGGCTCACAGCCCTTTCTCCAACTTCAAGGCCAACAGTGTTGCATCTTTGAATATCTCTCTGATTCCAACTTTTCTTCCTTCCTGTTACACATTCTATGAACACGGTGATGATATTAGTCTCATGTGAATAATAGCCAATCTTTTTTTATTTTTAGTTGTTTTTTTTTTTGGTGATATTGGTGAGTGAAATCCAGTAAATTTCAGGTGTATGATTCAACAGTATGGCATATATATATAATCTATGGGTGGTGAACACACAATGCAATTTTTATATGTCATTATATATAATATATAGTATATAATATTATATATAGATATAGATATAGACATAGATATTGCATTATGTGTTCACCGCCCATAGTTAAACTTCTTCCAGTCACCACACATTTGACCCATTTTACCTCCTCTATTTTTCTCCTCCCCAGTAACCTCTGGTAATCACTAGTCTATTGCCCATATCCATGATTTACATAAAGAATTAATGTTCTATCTCATGTGAAAAGGCCTCAAGTCCATAAGCACACTTACATTTATGCAATGGGAAATTCTCTGTATCAACTAATGGGGCAAAATCCACAATTTGACTCTGGGTTTCTTCTTCTATTAAGTGTGGGTTTCAACACAAAATGTCCTCACCCAAAAGAAGTAAATTGAATGAAGTGAGACCCTTACAGTTACTTTTCTCCAAAATCAGTTATAGAGTAAATATCTGTATAACATTGCTATTGCTGCTAAAACAAAACATCGCACTGACATGTTTTTAAAAACTTCAAACTGATGGGTTTTAAAACAGACAAAATAATTCACCTAAAGTTCAAGAGATCAGAAGTCTGAAAAATGGACTAAAATCAAGTTGTCTTTCAGGCATATTTCTTCTGGAGGCTCCAGAAGAGAATTTGTTTTCTCTTCATTTCCCACTTCCCATGGTCATAAGCATCATTTGGCTCCTGGCCCTTTCCCAAACTTCAAAGTCAGCACTGTAGCATCTTCCAATCTCCCAAAGACTCCATCTTTTCTTCCTTCCTCTTCCACGTTCTAGGATGACAATGATGACATTAGATCCACCTGAAATTTCAGGGCCAATGATATCATAAAGGCAGCTTATTAGCTAAACTATTTCATCTGCTCTCTTAATCCTTCCTTGTAACAAAAAAATAATATATTATAAATTTCTGGAGATTATGATGTGGTTACCTTTCGGAGGCTCTTATTCTGCTTACTATATATTTTTTAATCAGTAATAAATGGTGTCATTCAAGAGTCCTTATATAAAAGAATCAAAATAGGTATTTTCAGAAGAATATCATATAATGTTATTTATAAATCTTTATAGAAAATAACTGAACAATGAACTTATAACAGTCTAACCTGTGGAATGAATGCAGATGTCATCTCAGACACACACATTTGTGGCACTGGGATGATGGTGGATGATGGTGGATTCCACAAGTGTGACAGAGCTGTGATCTTGAAGGGGTCCTTCTCCCAGGGCTCCAGGCAAGAAACAGAGACGGGACATCAATCTATGCTGCGTTTTTTTTTTCTTGTACATAATCTCTAACCCCTCAGTCTAGCTCAAAATGACCACTGTAAGAAATTCTAGACTCTTCTAGCTGTTAAGTATGTCCTGTGCTCCACTCAGAAACACCTGCAAAGCTGCTGTTTCTTGGTGAAATAAATTATCCTAACAACTCCTCGTATTCTCTTTATTGCACATCTGAAGCACATAATTTACAAATGTTTGTTGTCAAAAGAAGTATGAAATGATTTCGTGTCTGTTTCCCCAAGTAGAATTTAATTTATTTTCCATGATTGATTCACTCTCACATTCTCTTAGGTCGACTGCATAACCCCATTTATTGATTTGAAACTTTAAATAAAAATTTTCCAGCTGCACTGAGATATAATTCATATAACTTTGTGTAATTTTAAACTGCACATGATAATTTATTACACATATATAGCGAAATTATTACCACAACAAGATTAGTTATCACATCCAGCACTTCATATAATTACTTCTTTGTGGCAAAAACATTATGAAATATACTTTCTTAGCACTTTCAAATATTTAATATATATTGTTAAATATAGTCACCTTGCTGTGATTTGATACCCAGAACTTAAACAACTTAAAACCAAAGATTGTACCCTATGATTGAATCTCCACATTTCCCTCATACCTTGTCCAAGGCTTAGTGTTTATTTCTATAAGTTTGGCTTTTTAGATAGCACATTATGAAGTTTTGTCTTTCTCTGACTTACTTCAGTTATTATAATGCCCTAAAATCCATCCATGTGGTTCTAATGACATAATTTCCTTCTTTTTTTATCACTGAGTAATATTTAATTATATATTATATATACATATGTAACTTTATCTATTTATTCATTGGTGGAGGCTTAGGTTGTTTCCACGTCTTTGCTCTTGTGAATAATTCTGCAAAAACATGGAGTGGATGCAGATACATCTGTGCAATAGTGATTTTATTTCCTTCAACTATATACCCGGAAGCAAGGATATATATACATACATACATACATACATACATACATACATACATATGCATGCACACATACATACATACATACATACATGTGTGTATATGTATATATATGTATACACACACACACACACATATATATATAGCTCTATTTTTTCTTTTTTTTTTTTCATTGGTTCAATAAAATATACATGTTTCGATAGTACTAGGTAAGTCCTTATCTCTTTCTCTTTGGGAGTCAGGAATCAGAAAAAAAGCAAACAGAGCAAAATGCATTTGCCTTGAGACTTGTCCAGGGCTGTCTGTCAAGCACTCGACTGATTAAAAGCTAACTTCGATTCTTAATGGGAAAACCTAGATTTCTGATCTTGAGTTTTCTTTCTAAAGAGGGCACAAAAGCTTTTTGTGAACATTCATTTCCTCATTATATAGCACTTATTGAACATGTACTGTGTGTCTGATGCTGTGCTTTGCCTTGAGGAGAGAGGAGATACTGAGTCAGGCCCAAGTCCTGCCCTGTTGGACTGCCCAAGCCTCCCAAAGCAATAGCACAACCAGGGTGAATTTCAGCTACGTCAATGACTGGATACTCAGCAGTTTCTGGACCCTGGAGCCAGATTATGGGGATCCACATCCAGGTTCTCCTACTTACTAGCTATGTGAATTTGCATAGCAGCTGTGTGACTTAGAAAACTGTCTGAACTTCTCTGTGTCTTGACTGTTCCCATGGGCAAAGATGGAAACATAATTGCATCAGCATTGTAAAGTTGCCATGAAGATTACCTTTAATCTGCATAAAACATGTAGAACAGTACCTGACAAGAGGTCAGTGTTATTTGAGAGTCAGCTGTTATTATTATCACCTGGGCATCCTGAAGAGAAAGGCTAATGAGACAAAGGTTGGTGTAGAGACCTCTGATTGAGTGATGGTCACTTCTTATAGGGAACCATTATTTTCCTTATATTACAGTTAGGGAAACTAAGGCTGAAAGATTCCAGGAATGCCATAAGGATTCATTTAGCAGGCCTGGGATGTCCAAATCGTGCACATTCCAAAGAAATTTTGGCTCTTGTCTGGCTCCTCAGAGATAGCTTCTAAGCCTTTTCAATGCCCTGCCTGATAAGAGTTTCTTTGTTTATCTGGGGACATTGGGACACTATGGAGAGATCATCTATGCTTACAATGTGTTTTATGGTAGGACCTTGGGCTACACAGGATCAGCTTAACCTCTGGATGAGCTGGAGACTAAAGAATCATGCAGGCATGCAATCATGCCTATGTGAAAGAACCCCAACAAAACCACTGGACACCAAGGCTCAGGTGAGCCTCCTCAGTTGGCAATGCATGTTGTCACAAATCATCACTGGGAGAATGAAGTGCTGTGGATCCAACTCCACTGGAAGAGACAACTGAAAACTCGCTCATGGTCTCTCCTAGGCCCTATCACATGTACCTCTTCCCTTTGCTATTGTAATCTTCACACTTTCACTATAATAAACAGTAGTGTGAATGGAACAACTTTGCTGAGTTTTGTGGGCCCTCAATGAACCTGAGGTTGGTCTTAGGGAGCCTGACTACACCAGGGGAGTGACTTCCTAAGGTCATGGAGCTAATAACTGGTGGGGCTTGTATCCAAGTCCAGGTCATTGAGAATAGTTAAGAAAGTAAATGATGGAGTAGAGGGAGATGAAGCTGTCACTTAAGGGGTATAGTGACAATTGATGAATGTAGAGAATATAAATAAATTAATATATCTACCAAATAATTATTGAGCAAACATGATATGCAAAGTGCTGGTCCAGGAACTGGTGAGGGTCGCTATGACATTTAGAGTGGGAAGACACAGGCTGTAAACCAAAGATAAAGAGATACACACAAGATAATTTCAGGTATGTAACATACTGAAGAAAACAAACACTGCACATGAAGACATTACTCTGTGCCAGGCACAGTTCCGAGGCATTGACTCTTTCCATCCTCATATACACCCTGTATAACACATACTATTCTTATCAGGTCGAAGCACAGAGAGGCTCAGTTTTTGGCCAGGGCCACACAGGTAGTAAGCAACAGAGCCAGGGTTTGGACCCAGGGATCCTGGGTCCAGGATCCATGCTCCTGACCACTCTACCCAGTAGACTTCAAGGAAGTGCTCACACAGCCCTGATGCAAAGACTTCTGGCTCGAAAGACACCGGATGGCAATGCACATTTGAGACAGAGTCACAGAGGAGCCCATTTAAGGACCCAATGAGTGCCAGTGTCATCTTGGACACACAAATTGGCGGCACTGGGATGGTGGTGGATGATGGTGGATTCCACAAGTGTAAACTTCAGCAACCACACAATGTAATAATTTCCAACCACACATCTTCCTGTACAAGAGTGTACACCCTTCTTATACAGCATGTGGTAAAAGCAATCCTATTTTGCAGAAAAATTGGAGGGAATAGAATAAAATGAATAGCTAAATAGCTAAAACGTTTATGATAGCTCTATTCCAATTTACATTTCCGCCAACACTGTACAAGTGCTCCCTTTTCTGCATGAGCATATAAACACATACATATTGTATATGTAATGCAAGAATGTGCACAGTATTTGGGGAGAAGAATTCTTTTCTCCTATAGCTCCTAGGCTACAAACCTATTCAGCATGTTACTGTATTGAATACTGTATACAAATGTATAACAATGGTAAGAATTTGTGTAATGTGTTCCACAACAATGCTGCCATGATAATGATGCCACTAGGTGATAAGAATTTTTCAGCATCATCATAATATCATAGTAGTACCATTTTATACATAGTCCCTCATATATCAAATGTCATTATGCAATGCATTACTGTATTTACTCATTCGAGAGGCTAGGATAAATTCTGCATTTGTTTATTTTATACAAGGATCCTTGTGGGACACCAAATAATATAGTACTGAAAACAACTTTGTTAATAGGCAGAATATGAGGCTCCAAAAATGGCTACATCCTACTCCTTGGATAATTTGAATATGTTAATTTTTATGGTAAGGGAAGATTAAGGCAACCCTTGGGATAAGTTTTTAATCATCTGACTTTAAGAAAAGAAGATTGACTGTGATTATGCATGTGGAACTATTGGTCCTTGATTGTGGAAGAGGAAGGAAGAATAGGTAGAATCAGAGAAAATTTGGAAGATGCTACACTGATTACATTGAAGATGGAGAAAGGGCCAAGAGCCAAGGAATGCTTGTAGGCATGAGAAACTGGATTAGAAGAAGAAAGAGATTCTCTCCTGGAGCCTCTGGAAAGAACCAGCCCTGCAGACATCTTGATTTTCAACCACTGAGACTCACTTCAGGCTTCTGACCTCCCAAATAGTAAAAGCATAAATTTGCTTTCTTTTATAATCTACTGGTTAACAACAATAGGTCTTTTATCCATTTATCCAATAGAAGTTTTTTAAGGAAATGAAATGTTAGTCTCTTAATTTATTCTCTTAAGTTCCCCTGCTAAGGGTATAAGGTTGAAATCCCATGTTAAGTAGAAGAAAAAAAAATTGAAGTCATTTTGGAGATTCTGTTCCATTAGCTGCTCTAATGAAATCTTCACTGCATAAAAATAAAGTGGTTCTGACTTTGATAGGAGATGTAATTTATTACTAAAATTAAGGTCAACCATTCCACTTCAACTTTTTGTACCTAAATTTCTATAGTATTTTGTTTCATGTTAATTTAACCTTTCATTCTTTTGGGGAGTTATTGAAATATAATAGACGATTAGTTTCTTGTATTTATATGGTAAAATTAATTGTGTTTTTTAAGTTGTAGTTGGCATACAAATAATATATTACTTTCAGTTGTACAGCATAGTGATTAGAGAACTGTGTAACTGACAAAGTGATCACCCCAATAAGTCTAGTACCCTTCTTTATTACAACATTGTTAACTATTTCCCTTATGCTCCACTTTATATCTCCATGTCTATTTTGTAACTATCTATTTGTACTTCTTAATCTCTTTGACCTTTTTCTCCATCCCCTCAACTCCTTTCCCATCTAGTACCCTCAAAATATTCTCTGTATCTATTAATTTATTTCCATTTTTGTCATTGTTGCTTATTTTGTTCTTTAGATTCCATGTGTACATGAAGTCATATAATATTTGTCTTTATATATCTGACTTATTTCATTCAGTACAATACTCTCTAGGTCAATCAAGGCAATATCTTTTTTCCAACCCTTCCTTTTAGTCCGTGTATGTCTTTTAATCTGAAGTGAGTCTCTTGTGGGCAACATATTTAGGGGTCTTGTTTTCTTATCCATTCAGCCACTCTGTCTTTAGGTTGGAACACTTAATTCTTTCTATTTGAGGTATTGTTGATAGGAATGTAGTTAATACCATTCTTTGTTCATGTATTTGATACACGGTTTTTCTTCTTCAAGAAGTCCCTCCAACATTTCCTGTAATTCTGGCTCGGTGTTGAACTCCTTTAGCTTCTTTTCTTCTGAGAAGTTATTTATCTGTCCTTCGACTCTAAATGATAGCTTTAATGGATAAAAGTATTCTGGGTGTAGATCCTGGATTTTGATCACATTTAAAATTTTGTGCCAAGGCCTTTTGTCCTGCATAGATTCTTTTAAGAAATCAACTGCCAGTCTTATGTCTGCTCCCTTGTAGTAACTAACTGCTTTGTTCTTGCTGTTTTTAAGATTCTTTCTTGGTATTTAACCTTTGGAATTTTAATTATGATTAAATTCAAGTGGCCAATATACTGCGAAAAGTCCGTTTGTGGACACAACCCCTTTAAGAGCCACAGCCTCTGTCCCTCCGCCACTTGAGATGGGGCAGCCTGGCATCTTCACCCCCTCCTACCTTCTACCTTAGCAGGTTGATTAATTATTTCTCTCTGTAGTTATAGTGCTTCTGTTCATCTAGATTCCAGGTGGCTTTGATGGTGTTTTCTCCGTATTTGCATCCCAAGTTTGACAAGGTCACAAGAAGGATGAACAAAGCCTCTATCATCGACGCTGTTTTTTCACCAACTTAACTTTTCACTTTTTTAATGTCCATTTTCTACAAATTTCTTTCAAGTTTCCTTAAAGTTGAGACTATTAATGAGTCTGTCTTTTTTTTTTACCTATATTTATCTGAAAGAAAATTGTGTAAAAATGCACATATTTGTATATGTAGACACATTCCATTTTTAACTACATAACCAGCTCAAAATGGTATTATCTTGTTTAAGAAGAAACTGAGTTGCTTTTTAGAGAAAACATCCCAAAACTGCAAGTCATGAATCCAAAGCTTGTGCAGAGGAGAGAACTTTGAGCTACAGCTGCAGGCAAAACCAAAGACTCACTCTTGCCCCTTCACTCCCACACAACCAAAGGACAAGGACATTACGGGAATCTGAACACTGAAACCCTTTCAGAAATACAGGGTCATTTTTATTGGTAGATCCAGCATTGACAGTCCTTTACCATAAATGGCCAAGGCTCAAGAACCTCCAATTAAATTTGCCCACCAGCATTTCCACATACATGTTATCCCTAGTGCCTTAAAAAACCCTTAACCTATTCCAGCAAGCAAGATGTATTAGAGACACAATTAGGTCTTCCATTTTTTAGATTGTTACATTCTTAGGCAATAAATCTTTCCTTACTCCATACTGACACCTTTTTAAAGCACACAAACTTTGTCAATACAGCCAGGAAATGGTGCCTATGACAATCCAACCCTGGCTGAGGTTCCCTTTTGTGAGTCTCAAGCAGCTGCCAAGATCATTTTGCTTTCGGGATTCAGGAGGGAATTTTTCTGGCAGGTGGTGGCTGCCCTTGGCACATAACTCATTTGGAATAAGGAAATGACTTTGGACTTTGGTCTACTGTCGTTTTGCGTCAGGGTAAATTGCTTCATTTCTTAAGTAAGTTGTGCTCGTGTGAGCAGCCAGAAATCCTTCTTATCTGGGCTTTCTCTCCCTCAGGACAAAGCCCTTCTGTGGTTTTTCTCCCTTGGGACAATGCTACCTGCATATTGAATTTAGTTGGAGGCCTCCATTTGAAATTAAATCTGGATTGTTGGGCTCTATCGACTTGTGTGTTTTTTTGTTTTGGTTTGGTTTTGGTAGACTATGTTAAGTGTGTTTGTTGCATCTATATTTCTGTGTCTTTCTGAGCCAACAGGCTCTCTTTAGAAGTGAGGTAAGTCACCACGATGTGTACAATCAGGAATCCCTTTGTTCTATTTGGACTTTCCACTTGGAACAAGCCAATTTGTTTTGCATGTGTTTAGGGCATCGTGTTGGAAAGGGGGTAGTTGCAAGTTTATTACCTGATATGTGAATCAGTTTCTTTGCGTTTGTTTCTGTATTCACTTTCTGTTTGTTTGTACTCGAAAAAAAAACAGCTTCTGGTTTTGTATTGGCCAATTGAATCTGAAATTTGTAACTTGTCTAGCTTATTTGAGGTTGGCTAGGAGAGTGCTCCATTCATTGTCACGTTTGTGTGTCGTTTGTCAGTCTTTTTAACTGTACTTTGTTTATTGGTTTAGAAGTAAAAGGTAAATGCCTTCTAAACCTTTTCTTCTCCTCTCCTATCTTCATCATCTGCAGACACAGGGTAGCCGCTGATTTGAATTTGGCTTCATCCCAACACCATCATCCCTAGGAAAATTGACCACTTTAAATCAGTTAATCCATAGCTGTTCTTTTTACTTTCTGAGATTTTCAACTTGATTGTGCATGCTTGCTTTCTCATTTACTGTCATTTGTGTTTGTCGACAAGTCCACCTTTAAGGGCGGCCTTTAAAAAATTGAATCTGAAGCTTCCTAGAGACAATGTAATGTATTCTATGATTAATGATTAATTAATGAGTAATGATTAAAATACTTTCCAGGAATTCTTACAGTATGTAAAGCATTGTTCACCTGAGAAAAGTCTTAACTAGGTTCAAAGGCCAGAAATTAAATTTGGATCCCATTTTACCTCTATGTTTTGGCCTGTACCTGGGACACAAAAACTAACATTTTTCAATGGAAGCTATGGAATCTCCGTTTATGTTTATCAGTATGTTTATGCATGTCTATGTATGTATGTTCTAGACAGAGCCTATTTCTATTGCTGAATAATATTGCTAATTTGTAATAAAAGTTTGCTTAAACAAACAAGCTGTTCATATGAGAATTATGAAACAAAAATATAACACACTAACCCAAATGCTTTTCAGAATCAATGATCTTGTAAAGCATTTGCTATTAAACAGTTTTTAGTTTTCTTTGTTTAAGTATGCATATCATTTGATTTTTCATTATTAAATAATACTTGATTCTACCTGGGTTTATTAATCTATAAATTAGATATCTAATTATTAGATAATTCCTGTTATCTCTGCCGCAAATTTGACAGCAAGAAAAACAATTTGGTATGATAAAATTTTCATAAGTAATCTAAAATTAATTGTTAAGAGCAAGTAAATTAAATAAATATAAGATAAAGAGTTTCTTTTAGGTTAACTCTTTAGAAATACTTACATTGTATAAGTATATATATAAAATAGTTTTCTAAATCCCTTTGTGAGGATTCTGGGAACATGGCATTGTGAGAGACATTTGGTTCTCTCCCTTGAAACAACAATAAGCTGAACAAAAACACTCAAACTGCACACCAGCACATCTGACTGTGAGATCTGTGCATAAGAACTACCAAGGTCAGAATCCCGGTGTGAGGTGGTGCACTGGGAGAAATAAAGAGCTGCCTCTCACAGCCTCCAGAGCTCCCTGCAGGAGGAGGAGGAGAAAAGAAGGTGCAGCGACTTCCCTGAACAGCCTTTCCTAGAAGTGCCCTAACTTGCACACAGACAGAAGCAAGGCCCAGTCATCAGGGCAGAAAGCAGGGAGTGGGTCAGGAATGCAGGGGAAAAATAGTTGATTTTTACTGGCCGCAGAGTCTCAGGGGATCTGAGCAAACTACCAAAACTGTTGCTGACACTGACAGGACTGAACCTAAGTAGTGAGTGTGATTAAATATCTTCAAAAAATAAAAGACATTATTTAGGCTTTATATAAAACAGCGATCCAAGAGGCTCAGAAGCCACCTACTGGAAACAAAAGAAAAGTGCCTTCTTTGCAGCAGAGAGAACTTTATATAATAAATCTTTCTGTAAAAATCAGAATACATTTTCCATTAATGTCCAGGTGGAGAAATACTCCATTAAAAACCATGAACAACCAAGGTGACAAGGCATCTCATAAAGAAAGAGAAACATCTCCAGAAAATAAGTTTACAGACATAGAAATATGTGACTTAAATGACAGAGACTTCAGGATAGCACTTCTGAAAAATATCAGTGAGTTCCAAAATGATTTATATCAACAATTTCAGGAATAGAAATCACAACTAGATGAGCAGAGCAAGGAGACTGAAACCCTCAAGAAGAACAGAGTAGATCTTCTTTAGATAAAAAGCACTCTGCAAGAGTCGAAAAAAGGAAATAGCAAGTGTGGGAAATTGGGCTGAACAAATGGAGGAAAGAAAGGATCAGTGATATTGAACACAGAAATCTAGAAATAAATCAGAAGAAGAAGAGAGAAACCGAAGAACAAAAATAATCAAAGAAAGTAAAAGAACTAACTGATAATATCAGGAGAGAAACATAAGAATAATATGCATTATTGAAGATGAGGAAAAGGAACAGAGATTTGAAAGCATTTTTAGAAGAATAGTTGATGGGAACTTCCCAAATCTAAGGAATGAACTGGAGCTTGGAATTCAAAAAGTCAACAGAACACACAATTATCTCAACCCAAAAAGGCCTTCACCAAGACACATTGTATTAAAGTTATCAAAAATGAACAACAAAGATAGAATTCTCAGGGTAGCCAGGGAGAAGAAAATGGTAACTTATAAAGGAAAACTCATTAGATTATCATCAGAATTCTCAGTCTTTACAACTAGAAAGGAAGAGAATCAAATACTGAAACTATTAAGGAAAGGAATTACCAGCCTAGAAAAATGTATCCATCTAAGCTCTATTTAAATATAAAGAAGAAATTAAGGCCTTTCCAAACATACAAAAATTGAGGGAATTCTCCACTATGAGGCCTGCACTACAGGAAATATGAAAGGAGTCAACTCACCTAAAACAAAATAACAAACCAAAAAAAAAAATACACAATAGAAGTAAAGTAACTATCAGGCAAATAGAAGCAGATTAATGCAATCCTTACTGAGAACAGGGCATTATAAGCTTAATAATAAGAAGAGAATTGTTATAACAAGATAGTAATGAAAATTCAGCATTCATAGGGAAAAATTGAGATAACAATGACTGAAAAGGGGTGGGTTGAAAGATCCAAATTAGCAAGAGGAAAGGAGAAGGCACACACCACACACACAACACACAATGAACAACTGTATGTGTATAAATACCTTTCCATATACATAATGGTAATAACAAAAAACTATTAAGAACTGAAGTATATAACATAAAACAAGAAGACCAGACAAAAACCCACAAAGCAACCAAAATAAAGAAAACAGAAAACAAGGACAAGGAAGCAATGGAAACACCGAGCTATCAGAAAGCAAAACAATAAATGGCTATAAGAACACCTCATATTTCAATAATCACCCTAAATATAAATGGACTGAACTCACCAATAAAAAGGCACAGAGTTGCAGAATGGATCAAAAAGAAAAAAAAAAAAAACATATGTTACCTCCAGGAGACATATCTCAGCTCCAAAGACAAATACAGACTCAAAGTGAAAGGGTGGAAAATGATATTTCAAGCAAATGGCATTCTGAGCACAGCAGGAATAGCAATATGAATATCAGATGAAATAGACTTCAAAAAAAGTTAAAGAAATATACTGGGAAACACTTCATAATATAAAGGAATCATGCGCATGAAGACATAACACTTATTTATATCTATGCTCCCAATCAAGAGACCAAAATATGTAAAGCAATTACTAACAGAACTATAGGGAGAAACAGACCAAAACACTATCGTAGTAGGGTATCTAAATACCCCACTGTCGATATGGACAGATCATCCAAAAGAAAATCAAAAAGAAATAACATCCTTAAACACATTTGACCAACTAGACATAATTGACATTTACAGAGCTTCCATCCCCAAACAGCTGTGTATACATTCTTCGCTAATGCATATGGAATATTCTCAAGGATCAACCAATGCTGGAATACAAAAATAGCCTCAACAAATATAAGAGGGATGAAATCATACCAACTATGTTCTATGATTGTAAGGCTTTGAAACTAAAGATGAACTGCAGAAAGAAATCAGGAAGAACCACAAATACATGGAAAATAAACAAGAAGCTACTGAAGAATAACTGGGTCAGAGAAGAAAAAAAACAGAGATCAAGAGATACATAGAAACAAATGATAATGATAGGACAACATAACAAAACTTTTGGGACATGGCAAAGCGATCAAAAAGGGAAAGTTCATGTCATTACAGGCCTATCTCCAAAAACAAGAACAAGCCCAAATAAACAACCTAATGCTTCATCTTAAAAAACTAGAAAAAAGAACAAATGAAGCCTAAAGTCAGCAGAAGGAAAAATTGTCAAATTTTAGAGCAAAAAAATGAAATTGAAAACAATGGAAAAATAAATGCAAAGAGGTGTTCTTGAGAAAATTAATAAATTGAAACCCCTGGCTAGACTTATTAAAGAAAAAAGAAAGAGCAGAAAAAATATCAGGAATGAAATAGTGGAAATTTTGGCTGACATTGCAGAAATACAAAGGATTATGCATGAATACTATGAAAAAGTATATAATAACAAATTTAATAATCTAGAAGAAATGGACCAGGACTTAAAAATACAATCTTCCTAGACTGACACAGAAGATCTGGAAAATCTAAATAGACTGATCATCAGCTTGAAAATTGAAACAATCACCAAAAACTCACAAAAAGTAAACATCCGGGACCAGATGGCTTTCCAGTGAATTCTACCAAACATCCAAAGAAAATTTCATATCTATTCTCCTCAAACTCTTCCAAAATATAGAAGAGAATGTGGTACTTCCCAACTCATTTTATGAGGCTAATATTACCCTGATACCAAACCTGGTGAAGATAACACACAAAAAAGAAAATTACAGACCAATATCTCTCATGAACACAGATACAAAGATCCTAAATAAGGTATTAGCAAACCAACTACAGCAACACATTAAAAAGATTATACATCACGATCAAGTGGGCTTCCTTTCAGGGCACAGGGATGGCTGAACATAATCAAATCAATTAATGATATACCACATAAACAGGTTACAAAATACAAATCATATGATCATATCAATAGATGCAGAAAAAGCCTTCAACAAGATACAACATCCATTTCTCCTCAAAACACATAACAAAATCACTATAGAAGGAAAGTACTTTAACAAAATAAAGGCCATATATAACAAACCCTTAGCCAACATTATACTTAATACTGAAAATAAAACATTCCCTCTTAGATCAGAACAAGGCAAGGCTGACCACTATCACTGCTGTTATTCAATATAACATAGGAGGTCTAGCAAGTGATCAGACAAGAGAAAGATATAAATAGGAAACGAAGAAGTCAAACTGACACTATTTGCAGATGACATGATTCTCTATGTAGAAAATCCTAAAGACTCCATAAGAACATTACTAGAACAATAGCAAATATAGTAAAGTTCCTTGATAAAAATCAATATTCAAAAATCTATAGCTTTCCTATACTGTAATAATGAAGTGTCAGAAAAAGAAGTGGAAAAATAATTTTTTTGCAATTGAAACAAAAAGGATAAAATACCGAAATTAATTTAATAAAACTTGTGAAGGAACTATGTAATGAAAACTACAAGACCCTATTAAAAGAAATTGAAGAAGGTACAAAAAATGAAAAGGTATTTCGTGTTCTTGGATTGGAAGAATCAACATAGTTAAAATGACCTTATTATCTGACACATTATACAGATTTAATGCATTCCCCATCAAAGTGGCATTTTTAAAGAAATAGAAGAAAAAATCATAAGATTTGTATGGCAGAAAAGATTCCAGATTGTCAAAGATATCCTGAGAAAAAAAGAATGAGTCTGGAGGCATCACTCTGCCTGACTCAAATTATACTACAATGTGACAGTAATCAAAACAGCATGGAATTGGCAGAAAAATAGACACACAGACCAGGGAACATAACCTAGAGTCCAGACATAAACCATATTTATATGGGCAAATAATTTTTGACAAAGGAGCCAAAAAATGTACAGAAGAAAGAAAGAACTCTTCAATGAACGGTGCTAGTAAAACTGGAGTGCCACCTGCAAAAATGAAACTAGACTCTTGTCTATCCCAACACATCAAATTAACTCAAATGGATTAAGGACCTGAGTATAAGACCACAAACAATAAAATGCATAGAAGAAAAAAAGGATCTATACTCAAGGACCTTGGACTTAAAGAGGATTTTATGAATCTGACCTTAAATGCATGGAAGTAAAAGCAAAAATAAATTAATGGAACTACATCAAACTAAAAAGCTCTGCTCAGAAAAAGAAACTGTCAATAAGGCAAAGAGACAATTATCTGAATGGGAAAATATATTTGCAATCAGCACCTCCATAATGGCCTAATATCCAAAATATACAAAGAACTCATACAACTCAATAACAACAACAATCCATCAAAAAAATGGGCAGAACACTGAACAGACACTTCTTCTTAGAGGACATACAAACGGCCAAAAATATATGAAAAGATGCTCAATAAGCTAGTTATTAGGGAAATGCAAATCAAATCACAATGAGATACCATCTCACACTGTTAAAATGGCTAGCATCAATAGGACAAGTAAACAAATGCTGGAGAAGATGTGGAGAAAAAGGAACCCTCATATATCTGTTGGAACTGCAAATTGGTACAGCCTCTATAGAAAACAGTCATGGAGAATCTTCAAAATACTGAGAATTAATCTACCACATGCCCCAGCAATCCTCTATTGGATATTTACCCCAAAGACTTGAAAATCCATATCAAAATGATATTTGCACATGAATGTTCACAGCAGCATTATTCATGGTGGCCAGGAAATGGAAGCAACAAAGGGTCCTAAGATAGATACTGGCTAAAGAAGTGTGGTACATATATGCAAAGGACTATTACAGCCAGAAGAAAGAAGAAATACAGCCATTTGTGACAACATGGATGGACTTGAGATAATTATGCTAAGCAAAATAAGCCAGATAGAAAAAGATGAAAACCACATATCACTTACATGTGGGATGTAACCTAAATGTGACAAATGAAAAGGACATACAAACAGAGGCTCATGGTCACAGACAATAAACTAGTGGTTTCTAAAAGGATAAAGGAGAGAGGAGGTACATGGTAAAGTTGGTCAAATATGTGGTGACAGAAAGACATTTAAGTATGGGTTGTGAATACACAGTGTAAACATACACACACACACACACACACACACACACACACACACACACACCCTTACTGTTAAAGTATACAGTTGGAACTTATTGGATTTCATTAACCAATGTCATCCCCCAATTAATTATTTAATTAAAAATAAATACCAAAAAAATATGTCACAGTTATAATGTTGCTGAAAAATTTCTATCACCTAAGTCTTCAGAGCCATGGTAACATCAGAACTTGAGCATTGCTAAACAAATAGTCATTGTGATATGATTTCTTGCAATGTACAGTATAATAACAGGTTATATAAGTCTGTAATCTAGGCAGTATAAGGCAACAGAAATGTCACCACAAAATAGCCAGTTTAGCATAAAGATTATTATACACTGGTTAATTTTAAAGAAACAGCAGACATGGGAGAAGCTCTGAAATCCAAGTACAAGTTACACTTTGTAAGGAACATTTGCATAGTAAGGAAAATCTCCAATTGTAAAGGTGTCTCCCGGGCTATATCAGGAAAAGGGTGGTGTCC
>PUFA01000802.1:0-84682 GCA_003508835.1 Eonycteris spelaea
GCTGGATATGTTCAAATGACATAATTCTAAGTTCCTTCTAGTGTAACTTTTAGTACTATTGTAACCAGGAAACTGAAAAAAAAAAAGTACCCAGAAATGTCTTGCTACTGGAGTTATGGAAACTTGTGACAGGACAGAATTTAAATTCACCTCTCTGGACCCAAAAATCCTGGCTTCCCATTATTCAAATAAATATTAATTTGAACATGACCGTGAAGTGATATTACAGATGTTAATTAAAGTAAATTGACATTAATATTGACATACAAAGATTATTTAGATAGACCTGACTCAATCAAATGGGTCCTTTAAAAAAAGCAGAAAATTTCCTTCCAGCAGGTGACAAAAAGAGATGTAAGAGTGTTTAAAACAGGAAGGCTTTAGTGGGCAGGCTGTTGCTAGCTTAGAAGATGAAGGGAACAATGTGAAAGGACCAATGAGTGGTTTCCAGGAACAAAGCTGACCCCTGGCTGACAGTTTTTAAAGAAATTGGGACCTCAGTCCTTCAAACCCAAGGAGCTTAAATTTGATAAACAACCCGAATGTGCTAGAAAGCAAATATTTTTCCAGACCATCATATCAGATCTCAGCACATTGGATATTTTGATTTCAATCTTGTTGATACACTGAGCAGAGAACTCCAGCTATAACATGTTAGACTTTGAACTAGGTAAGTGTGAGCTAAAAATGGATGTTATTTTAAACTACTAAGGTTTGTATAACTTGTTACACAGTGATAGAAAATTACTGCAGAGTCATTTTTATAAATGAGTTGTGTCACATAAGATTTGGAAGGCAAATTTAAAACATATAACTTGATTATATATAAATATAGATAGATATAGAGACATTATTATGATGAAATTTGGCTTCACCAAGATTATGGAATGATTATTAGAATTGAAAAGTACCCATAATTCTTGTGTCTTCAGACGAAGACCATATCCGGAAAGCCAGTGGCCATATCATTCTCAGTCTCAGTTTGAAAGCCTGAGAACCAGGGGAGCTCATGGTATAAATCTTAGTTCAAGGGCAGAAGAATGCCAATTGTCCTAGCTCATGCAAACAGGAAGAAAAGCACAAGAATGAATTTCTTCTTTCTTTACCTTTTTGTTCTATTTATTCCCTCAATTAATTGAAGGATGCACACCTACTTTGTGGAAGGCATTCTACTTTATTGAGTCCACCAATTCAAATGTTAATCTAATGTGGAAGCAACTCCACAGGTACATTCAGAAATAACTTTTAATCTGGTCACTCTTTGACTTGGTCAAGTTGACACATCAAATTAATTATCACGAATTACACCCTTTGTTAACTTGGCACCCCATATGCAGCCCTTTAAACCATATTCAATTTTCAAACGAAGACACTAACAAGGTCATAATTTCACCTAACCATTATAATTCTCCTACATACAATGAAAAATAAACTAACCTTTGCCCAGAATATGAGGTACAGATTATGATTGATATTCATTCTCCTTTATATCCGTCAACAAAAATGCAGTAATATAAATTTAAAAGTACATTAATATTATGATACAAACACCAGTACATCTCAGGTTATATAATAAGTGATTAAAGAGGGAAAAAACCCCAAAAATATCTGTTATTCAAACTTATTAATAACAAAAGAATACTAAGTATCTCTTTTGACCAAAACAGAATGAACCTAGAATCAAATAAAAAAGAAAGGAAATTGTAAAATCCACAAATATAAGGAAATTAAGCCACACAGTTCTAACAACCAAAGTGTCAAAGAAGAAATTAGAGACATCAGAAAATATTATGGACCAAAAAGAAAAATTAAAACAAACATTGCAAAATCAGTAGTAAGAAAAGTTTATAGTTATAATGCCTACATTAGAAAAGAAAGATCTGAAAAACACAAGCAAACTTTATTCTTCAAGGACAAATTAAGCTTAAAGTTAACAAAAAGGAAGTGTTGAGTAACAAAAATCCAAACCTGTAAACAATTTAATGAGATTTATTTGAACCAAATTGAGGACCATTGTCTGGAAGCAAAATACCAATGGATTAAATAAACCTCCAGAGAAAGGTGGTTTTGCTGCCATATTTAATACATTAGAATCAAAGAAGAAGTGTAAGGAAAGTTACACGAAATCCATTGGTGGTAGATTAAAGGGTCAGGAGAAAGCCAAGCAAGGAAATCTCTGGAATTGGATAAAAAGTAATACAGAAGGACACATATATCTTTCTACATTGGTGGATACAGGAGAGTTAAAATTAACATTTCCATCACATAGAAGATGATATGTTGGGGACAAGATAACTATGAGAGGTTCTATGGTCTTGTGCTCTGTAATGGTATGATGTGCCCTGAGAGGCCTGAAAAAAAAAAGGGATTACTCTTGACATTTCAAGGTTATGTTACCTTAGATGCAAAAAAGACAATAGATGGGCTCACTTAAAGTTAAAAATTGACCTTTGTCAAGAAAAGCTATAGGCTCTGGATGTGATTACCCACCATGACCTGCTTTTAGTTAGGAATTTTTATGTTCAGATTGCCTTATGTGGTTATTTTTCATCTCTGAGTTTGTAGGGACCATCATGCTGGCCCTCTCTGAACTTGTCAGGTTTAGCTTGTGGACCTTTTTTTTTTCCTTTCGTCCACAGAATTAATAAAGATTAAAGCAGAAATAAATCAAAACAGGAAAAAAAAATAGACAAAAATCGATGACGCCAAAAGTTAATTTTTTTGAGAAGAGAAGCAAAATCGACAAACCTTTAACTAGAGTAATTGAGAAGAAAAAGAGACAAATAAAATCATAACTGGAAGAAGAGACATTACAATATTAAAGATTATGGATATTGTGAACAATTATAGCTAACAAATTGGGTACCTAAAAAGAAATGAATAAATTCTTAGAAGCATACTATCTAACAAGACTAAATAATGAGGAAATAGGAAAATCTGAACAGACCAATAACAAGCATAGATACTGAATCAGTAATCAAAATATTCCAACAAAGAAAGGAATGAAGGGTTAAAAAAGTTACAAATTAGTAGTTTATAGATGGTTTGTGGGGATGGGGAACATGGCATAGGGAATGAAGTTAACATTAATATATCGCTAGGTGAAGAGCCAGAGGAGAGAAAGAGCAATCAGAGGGATTAATTTCATAAACTATATAAATGTCTAACCAATGTACTGTGTACTTGAATCTAATAATAAAATAAAAAATTGGAAAAAAATCTCCCAACAAAAAAAGCCTAAGACAAGATAGCTTCATTGGTTAAATGCTACTAAACATTTAAATAAGAATTAGCAAATGGCAGTACTTCATCTTTTCTTGTGGCTGAGTAATAAATATTCCATTATATATATGTACCCCATCTGCTTTATCCAATCATCTATCAAAGAACACTTCAATTATTTTCATGCCTTGGCCACCATGAATAATGCTGCAAGGAACTTTTGGGTACATATATCTTTAAAATTAAATGTTTTAAACATTTTGAGGGTAGATACCCAAAAGAAGAAATTTCTGGGTTATATGGTAATTCTATTCTTAATTTTTTGAGGAACCTTTGTACTGTTTTCCATACTGGCTGTACCAATTTACATTCCACAAGCAGTGTACAAAGGTTCCTTTTTCCCCATCTCTCCAACATTTGTTATTACTTGTATTGCTGATAATAGCCATTCTTACAGGTATGAGGTAATATCTCATTATAGTTTTAATTTGTGTTTCCCTAATAGCTAGTAAAGTTGAGCATGTTTTTCATATGTCTGTTGGACCATTTTTATGTCTTTCTTGGAAGATGTGTTTGTACAGGTCATTTGCTCATCTTTTAATTGGATTGTTGTTTTTCTGTTATTGCATTGTATAAGTTATTTATATATTTTGTATATTAACGCCTTGTTTGGGAGTTAACATAGGCATTGTTTGCAAATATCTTCTCCCATTCTGAAATTAACCTCTTTGTTTTGTTGATAGTTTATTTTGTTGTGCAGAAGGCTTTTAGGTTTGATATTGTCCCATCTATTTTTGCTTTGACTTTTCTTGCCTTTGAGGTAAAATTCATAAAGTCCTCTCTAACACCAAAGTTCATGATTTAGTACCTATGTTTTCTTCTATGCAATTATTGTGTCATGTTTTATATTTAGGTCTTTGATTCCTTTAGAGTTAATTTTGCAGCAACATGGATGGATCTTGAGATAAATCATGCTGAGCAAAATAAGTCAGACAGAAAAAGTTGAGAAACATATCATTTCATTTATATGCGGGATATAAAACTGAAAGCAACAAATGAAGAAGACAAACAAAAACTCATAGTTAGAGAAAACAGTTTAGTAGTTACCAAAGAGAAAGGGGCAGACAGAGGTAGGTAAGGGTAAAGGAGTCAAATATTGGTGACAGAATGAGATTTACTTTGAGTGGTGAACACACAATGCAATATGTAGATGATGTATCATTGAATTGTGTAATTGAAACTGATATAATTTTATTAACCAATGTCATTCCAATAAATTTAATTAAAAAATAAAGAATAGCAACAACTCTTCTGATACTATTTTAAAAATTAAGAACAGAGAATAAATATATTTTATGAGGCTACCAATACCTAATACCAAAGCAGATTAAAAATGCTACAGGAAAATAAAATAACAGTCCAATATCCCTGATGAAGATATATACACAAATTTTCAACAAAATGCTAGCAAACAAATTTCAACAGCACATTAGAAGGATTATACAACACAAGTAGGATTTATTTCTATGAAGAAAGAGTGGTTCAATATATGCAAATTACTTAATTTGATAATAACATATTAATAGAATAAAAGATAAAAATCACATATCATCTCAATGGATACAGAAATAAATTATTTGATAAAGTTCAACACACTATATGTTAAAAACTTTCTACAGACTAGGTATTAAAAAGACTGTATCTCAGCTAAATAAATGACATATATAACAAGCCCACAGTTAACATCATATTAAATTGGTGAAAAACTGAAGATTTTCCTCTAAGACCAGAAATTAAAACAAAAATTCTCACTCTTGCCACCTTTATTTAGATTAGTATTAGAAGTAATAGAGCTTTCGGACAAGAAAAAATAAAGACATCCAAATTGTCAAGAAAGAAGTAAATCATCTCTGATTGCAAATGACATGAACTTATATGTAGAAAACCTTAAAGATTCCACAAAAATTATTAGAACTAGATAATGAATTTGGTAAATAATTAAAAGATTGACATAAATATCTGTTGTATTTCAATTATACTAATAATAAACTATCAAAAAATTATATTAAAAACATCTTATTTATAAAAACATCAAAAAATACTTAAGGATAAACTTAACTAAGTAGGTGGAAAACTTGCACACTGAAATTATGAAGCAATGTTAAAAGAAATTAAAGAAGACAGAAATTAATGAAAGGATCTCTCATGTTCATGGGTTAGAAGAGCTAAATATTGTTAAAATGTCCATACTACTCAATGTGATCTACAGAAAAAATGTTATGTCCATCAAAATCCCAATAGCATTTTTACAGAAGTACAAAAAAATCTTAAAATCTGTATGTAACCATAAAAGACTTCAAATACCAAAGAAATCTTGAACCAAAACAACAACAACAACAACAACAACAACAACAAAACAAAACAAACAACAACAAAACAAAAAACAAAACAAAACAAAAAACAAAAAAGCTAGGGCATAAGACTTCCTGATTTGGAAGTAATTACCATGATTAGCATCATCACAATGGCAGAATTAAGAGTTTTTAACAATCACCACCTCACCACCTACCACAAGAAACAACAATTTGCAATCACCACAAGTGAAAACTCCTTTGTCTGGGAGTCAAGAGCGGAAGTTCCAGCATATGGTGGAAGCAAAATATTCTGAGATTGGACACACTGAAGAGGGTAAGAATAACTGTTTCACTTTACCCATGTCACACCTAAATTGGCACAGCTTAGTGCCAAGAGAGACGTCTTAGATCCCACTGGGAGAATAAGAATGTGTGAGTGAATGTCAGGCTTCCCCACCCATGTGGAACTTCAATTATCTCAATTTAAATAATGACTAGATCATTCACGTAAAATTTTAGTAAGGAAAACATGGACCTGTAATAACCTGTCATCACAATGTGGATCAAAATAAACTAACAGACATATACAGAACATTGCATCTAACATAAGCAGAATACTCTTACTTCTCAACAATACAATGAATATTTTTCAGGATAGATTATGTGCTAGGTAAGAAAACAAGTTACGTCAAATTTAAGAAGATTAAAATCACATCAGTATCTTTCAAAACACAATAATATGAAACTGTAAATTAATAGCAGGAGGAAAACTGGACAATTTTATTTATTTATATTTGTTTGTTGATTGGGTAACATTGGCTAATATAATTATATAATTTTCAGGTGTACATTATAATTTAACATCTATAATTCTATTGTGTGATTACCACCCAGAATCCAGTTTCCTTTAGCTGCCATATTTTTTATCCTCTTTACCCACCAGTTCACCTTCCCCCAACCCCCTGTATTTGACTCTCTTTACCGTGTCTACCTCTTCTCCCTTCCCCCACCTCTTACCCTCTAATAACCAGTAGTCAATTGTTCATATCCCTGAGTCTATGTTTGACCTGATCATTTGTTGCTTGTAGGTTTAGATTCCACATATAAATGATATCATGTGATTTTCAAAATTTTCAGTATTGCTAATTTTGTTAAGCATGATTATCTAGAGATCTATTCATGTTGTCGCAAATGGAGTTTCAACTCTTTCTTATGGCTGAGTAATATTCCATTATATATATGGACCACAGCTTCTTTAGTTCAATCATTGATTGTAGGACACTTCGTTGCTTCCATGTCCGGCCACTGTGAATAATGCTGCTATGAACATCAGTGTGCAAATATCTTCTTGGATAGTGTTTTCAAGTCTTTGGGGTAAAGACCCAGTATAGGGATTGCTAGATCATATGGTAGATCAAGTCTCAGTTTTTTTGAGGAACCTCCAACTGTTTTCCATAGTGGTTGTACCAATTTGCAGTCCCCCAGCATCTTCTCCAACATTTGTTATTATTTGTCCTGTTGATTATAGCTATTCTAACAGGTGTGAGATGGTATTTCATTGTGGTTTTGATTTCATTTCCCTAAGGCTAGAGATGTTGAGCATCTTTTCATATATTTTTTTGACCATTTAGATGTCCTCTAGGGAGAAACGTCATTCAGGTCCTCTGCCCAGTTTTTGATTGGGTCATTTGTTTTTCGTGGTTATTGAGTCATATGAGTTCTTTGGCATATTTTGGACATTAGGCCCTTATCGGAGTTTTGCTTGCAAATATATTTTCCCCATTTGAACGGTTGTCTCTTTACCTTGTTGATTATTTCCTTTGCTGAGCAGAAGCTTTTTAGTTTGATGTAGTCCCATTAATTTATTTTAGCTTTTACTTCCTTGCCTTGGAGGTCAAATTCATAAAATCCTCTTAAGTCCAAGGTCCTTGAGTTTAGTTCCTAACTTACTTCTATGCATTTTATTGATTCCAGTCTTATATTCAGTCCTTAATCCATTTTGAGTTAATTTGGTATGTGGCGATAGACAGCAGGCTAGTTTCATTCTTTTGCAGGTGGCTTCCAGTTGTTCTAGCATCATTTATTGACGAAGCTTTCCTTTCTCCACTGTATGTTTTGGCTTTTTTTGTGGAAAATTATTTGCCCATATAAATGTGGGTTTACTTCTGGACTCTTGATTCTGTTCCACTGGTCTGTGTGTCTGTTTTGCTTCCAATACCATACCATTTTGATTACTGTCACCTTATAGTATAATTTGAAGTCATGCAGAGAGATGCCTCCAGCTTCACTTTTTTTTTTTCCCCTCAGCATGGCTTTGGAAATTCGGATCTTTTGTGCTTCCATACAAATCTGATGATTTTTTGTTCTATTTTTTTTTTTAAATGCCGATGGGATTTTGATGGGGAGTGCATTAAATCTGTATAAAGCTTTAGGAAATTGGTCATTTTAACTATTTTGATTCTTCCAATCCAAGAACATGAAATATCTTTCCATTTCTTTGTATCTTCTTCGATTTCTTTTAATAGGGTCTTATAGTTTTAATTATATAGTCCTTTATGTGTTTCATTAAATTTATTCCTAGGTAGTTTATTCCTTTTGTTGCAATTGCAAAAGGAATTATTTTCCACTGCTTTTTCTGACACTTCATTATTACACTACAGGAACGCTATGGATTTTTGAAAGTTGATTTTGTATCCAGAGACTTTACTGTATTGGCTTATTGTTTCTAGTAGTTTTTTGTGGAGTCTTTAAGGTTTTTTTTATAGAGAGAATCATGTCATTCCAAATAATGACTTTCTTCATTTCCTATTTGGATGCTTTTTGTATAGTTATCTTGCCTGATTGCACTGCTAGGACCTCCAATGTTATATTGAATAACAGTGGCAATAGCGGACAGTTTCTGCCTTATTCCTGATCTTAGAGAAAGGTTTTCAGTTTTTCACCAATTAGTATAATGTTGGCTGAGGTTTTGTCATAGATAGCCTTTATTATTGACACGTACTTTCCTTCTATACTGTTGTTTAGTGTTTTGACCATAAATGGATGCTGTATCTTGTCAAAGGCTTTCTTGCAATCTATTGATATGATCATATGATCTTAATTGTTAACTTGTTTATGTGGTGTAACACATTAATCAATTTCCATATGTTGAACCATCTCTGTGCCCCTGGGATGAAGCCCACTTGATCGTGGCATAATCTTTTTAATATGTTGCTGTTTAGCTTGCCAATTTCTTATTTAGGATTTTTGCATCTGCATTCATGGGAGATATTTGTCTGTAGTTCTCTTTTTTGTGTTATCTCTACAAGGTTTTGCTATCAGAGTAGTATTGGGCACAAAACGAGTTGGGAAGTATGCGCCTCTTCAATTTTTGAAAGAGTTTGAGGAGAATAGGTATTAAATCTCTTTGAATGTTTGGTATAATTCGCCAGTGAAGCCATCTGGTCCTGGACTTTTACTTTTTGGTAGGATTTGATGATTGTTTCAATTTCCATACTGCTGATTGGTCTATTTATATTTTCTAGATCTTCTTGATTCATTCTAGGAAGGTTGTATTTTTCTAACTACTGGTCCATTTCTTCTATGTTATTAAATTTGTTACTATATGTACTTTTTCATAGTATTCTTGTATGATACTTTCTGTTTCTTTGATGTCAGTAGTAATTTCCCTCTTTCATCCCTGATTTTTTTTATTTGTGTTTTTTTTCTCTTTTTTCTTTAGTGAGTCTACCCAGGGTTTGTCAATTTTATTAAACTTCTCAAACCAGCCTTTTGTTGTATTAATTTTTTCTTTGTTTTGTTTTAAAGTTCATTTATTTCTTTCTAATTTTGATGATTTCTTTCCTTCTTCTGACTTTAGACCTAATTTTTTTCCTCCTTTTCTACTTTTTAGAGATGAAGCATTAGCTTGTTTCTTTATGCTCATTTTTGTTTCTGGAAGATAGGCCTGTAAGGACATGAACTTTTCCTTTATGACCACTTTTGCCGTGTCCCAAAAAGTTTTGGTATGTTGTACTATCATTATCATTTGTTTCTATGTATCTCTTTGATGTCTCTTTTTAATTTCTTTCCTGACCAGTTATTCTTCAGTAGCATGTTGTTTGATCTCCATGTATTTGTGGTTCTTCCTGATTTCTTTTTGCGGTTGATCTTTAATTTAAAGATTTGTGATCACAGAATATGGTTAGTATGATTTCAACATTCTTATATTCTTGAGGCTATCTCTGTGTTCCAGTATGTGGTCAACTCTTGGAGAATGCTCCATGTGCACTACAGAAGAATGTATACAGCAGCTGTTTTGGGTGGAAAGCTCTGTAAATGTTTAATTAATGTTCCAGCTGCTCTAATGTATCATTTAAGGATGTCATTCCTTATTAATTTCTCTTTGGATGATCCGTCCATATTTGACAATGGGTAATTTATGTCCCTACTATGTTAGCATTTCATGTTTCTCCCTTTAGTTCTGGTAATATATTGCTTTACATATTTCGGGGCTTGCTGAAATAGTAGCATAGATATTAGTAAGTGTTATGTCCTCTTGGTGCATGCTTCCCTTTATCATTATGAAGTGTCCCTCCATATCTTTCTTTACCTTTTTTATTCTGAAGTCAAGTTTCGTCTGATATTAGTACTGCTACTCCCGTTTTTCTCTGAATGTCATTGTTTGAAATATCATTTTCAATCCTATCACTTTGAGTCTATATATTTTTTTGCAGCTGAGATGTGTCTCCTGGAGGCAGCATATGGTTGGGTTTTGTTTATGTTTTTTGATCCCATCTGCAACTGTGTGCCTTTTTATTGTTGCGTTCAGTCTCTATTTACATTTATGGTAATTATTTAAATATAAGTCCTTATAGTCATTTTATCTTTTGCTTTCTGGTGTTTCCATTGCTTTTTTCCTTATGTTTCTGTTTTTTGTTTGTTGTTTGTTTTGTTTTGTTTTTATTCTTCTCAGCTTTTGTTGTTTTGCCACTGGTTCTTCTCATTTTATGTATATACTCAGTTCTAAATCTTTGGTTTGTGGTTAGCATTATGAATATGAAAAAGGATAGTTATATATGTGTGTGGTGTGTGTGTGTGTGTGTGTGTGTATAAAACTATATACAGTCATCTATTTTCTTCTGTGTGTGCCTTATCTTCTTTCCCTTTTGTGAATTTGGATCTTTGCATCCTCCCCTTTTCAGTCATTGTTATCTCAACGGTGTCCCTATGTATGTCGAACGTTTATTACTATCTTGCTATAGCAATTCTCTTATTATTTAAGCTTATAATATCTTATTCTTAGTAATGGTTGCATGCCTCTGCTTCTATTTGTCTTATAGTCACTTTCCTCCTAATTATGGTGTTTTTTTTGTCATTTTGTTTTAGGTGAGCTGACCCTTTCAGTATTTCTGTAGTGCAGGCCTTGTAGTGGAGAATTCCCTCAATTTTTTTTTTTTTATGTCTGGAAATGTCTTAATTTCTTCTTCATATCTAAAGGAGAGCTTAACTGGACACATTCTTCTAGGTGATAGTTCCTTTCCCTTAATAGTTTTGAATATTTGATTCCATTCTTTTCTGACTTGTAAGATTTGTGCTAAGAGGTCTGAAGATAACTAATGGGTTTTCCTTTTAAGTTACCCTTTACTTCTCCCTGGCTGCCCTGAGAATTTTGTCTTTGTTGTTGATTTTTGATAGTTTTAATACAATATGTCTTGGAAAAGGCCATTTTGGGTTGAGATAATTGTGTGTTCTTTTGACTTATTGAGTTCCAAGCTCCAGCTCATTCTCTTAGATTTGGGAAATTCTTGTCCACTAGAAACTGTTTTCTAGTCCCTGTTCCTTTTCCATGCCTTCAATAATGCCCATTGTTCTCATGTTCCTCTTCTGATGGTATCAGCTAATTTTTGAATTTATTTTTTCATATTTTTCATTCTTCAGTTCTTTCTTCTTCCTTCTGATTTATTTCTAGATTTCTGTCTTCGATATCACTGATCCTTTTCTCCATTCGATCAACTCTATTTCCCATGATTTCTATTCATTTTTCATCCCTTGCAGTTTTTTCTTCATCTCCAGAAGTTCTATTTGGTTCTTTTTGAGGGTTTCAATCTCCTTTCTCTGCTCATGTAGGTGTTTTTCAATTCCTGAAATTGTTGACATGACTCATTTCAGAATTCACTGAGGTTTTTTCAGAAATACCATCCTGAATTCTCTGTCTTTTAAATTACATATTCTGTCTATAGGCTTATTTTCTGGAGACTTTTCTCTTTCTTTCTGAGATTCCTTGTCACTTGTTGTTCATTGTTTTTAATGGACTATTTTCTCCACTTGGATCATAATAAGCATTAATGCATTCTGTTCTTTTTCCAGAAAGAAAAAATTATTATATAAAGGTCTCTCTTAGCCTGCTGCAAAAAAAAAAAAAAAAAAAAAAAAAAAAAAAAAAGGTACTTTTGTTTCTAGTTGGTGATTTTAAGCCTCTTGTATCCCCTGTATATAAAGTTTCTTTAAAAATGCCTTTTTATTTTCTGATAGAATTGTAATCATGCTCACTATCCTCAGTTTCAGTCCCTTTCAGTGTTAGCAACAGTTTCGGTATTCTTTGCTTCTGACTCCCTGGCTCTGTGGTGGTTTGTTCTCAGAGGGTAATGGGAGAGGAGCCTTCTGGTTTGGGTGTTGGGTTTGTGGCTCATCCCGGTTTTGCAACCATGGCTGGTAAACATCAACTGTTTTTTCCATCTCAATTCTCTGCCTTCTGCCCTGGTAAGTGGCCTTGCCACCAGCTGTGGGACTTGCAGCTTACCAGCCAGGGCTGTTTAGGGAACTTGCCACTCCTTCTCCCCTCTCCGTCTCCCTACAGGGGGCTCCATAGGCTGCAAGGGGTAGCATCTTTATTTCTTCTACTTTATTTCAGAACCCCTGACACCTAGGGTTCTGAACTGTGGTAGTCTTATGTGCAGATCCCACACTCATATGTGTGGTCTGCAGTTTGGATTTTTGTTGTCCTGTTGAGTTTTATGTTCAATTTATATTGTTTAAAGGGAAAGATCTGGGGATGTTTCCCACTCTGCCATGTTCCAAAGATCTCCGCCTTCTATTTATATAATGAAACTTATTTTGAGCTAAAAGCAATTAAGAGCAGCAAAAGCAAGATAATCTCTCTCTCTGCTCCTTTCCATCTAAAGGCAAGCTATAAGTTTTCTTTACTGGAGTCAACTCAGAATCTTATCAACCCAAGATACAGAGGAATCTGCAAACAAAGTCACTCATTTAATTTCTCCCATGTATTTACCTTCTCACATTCTGCAGCTCTTGCAAGCTTTAAATCAATTTGTTTTTCCTGTTATTTCCATAGAAATGTTTGTTCTTTGTTAAAGCAGTTTTTATAAGTTCAGTTTAGTCATCCCTTTAAGTTACTTATTCTGAGTTCCCATGTACATATAAGTACACATGTAAATAAACTTGTTTGGGGGAAAAATCTAGAAAGAAGATGATAGATGATAGATGGATTAGATGATAAATAGATAGATAAATAGATAAGATAGATAGATAGATAGATAGATAGATAGATGATAGATAGATAAATAGAGATGGATGGATGGATGGAGGATGGATGGATGGATGGATGGGCAAAAGATGGAAAATCAGACAGACAGGGATAAATAGATGATGAGCAAGATTCCGCTTTGTCAGTCTCTATTCTGCAACCAAATGCATCTCTTCAAATAATTTGGACAATTGAATAAAAATTTTAAAACACTGAGAAATTATTCCTTTTTTTGTGGAAGTCTGCACTTGATTTTTCAGTGTATTTCAAAGGATATGCATATACTTTTTTTTAAAGCTTCTTTCTTTTCTCCATGAAATATCTTGTTTGGTCAATTTGACCTAAATTGCTAAATTGAAATTATTCCTTTTGAGCTGCTAACATCTGACATAATCCACTGATTTTAATTTTGTATTTTATTGTAAATCATGCAAACTGGTGATTAAATTTGGTAGAGTGGATTTCCTTTCTAATTCACCACAGTCTCCGTAATCATTGAATGTCTTCCACTAAAATAGCTTCACATATTTGCACTTCCTGCTTGTTATTTGATGAGTTTGCCCTCCTTGTCTAAGTGAATAAGCATTGTTATTGGATGTAAATTCATTTCAAATACATATAAATTTATTTTTACATCCTGCCCTAAAATAATCACCAGACTAGGGCAGGTGGGGGCTTTAAGGGTATTTGACACACAGAATGATGGGTTGCATATTATTTCTTGGAAGCTTGGAGCTTTTTCCAAAATGGAAATAAAATGATTATGGGTGCTAACTAACTACAGTAAATGGGCAGGATGAATTATTTTCCAAGAAGTATGTGTGTGTGCTTTGAGGTGGAGTGTTGCATGTCAATTCCAAAAAAGGATATAAACAGGCCCCTTTGCTATGTGGCTGAGAAGACAGTTCCAAAATGAGAGGTTTTTGAGAAATTTCATTATGCAGCTCTGCAGCTTTCTTATTTTAAAAAGCTGCTAATACCAGCCTGAGATTAGGACCCCTTCAAGATCTCTAATTGACTTCTTCATTAATTGCTTAGTCAGTTCCCAGGATAGCTAAACATAAGTATACATAAATATTTCCTCATGCTTTGCTGTGAGCTACAAGAGAAAACTCTTTACAGCTACTATCATAATCAGGAGTAGACTCTGAGGCTTATGGATAAGAAAATATGTGTATTAGGACACTCTCCAAAACCAAAATACCTGCCTATTGGGGTATAACATCTTTAAGTCACACACACACACACACACACACACTGTAAAAATTTGAGATTACTGTTATTTTTAACATACCTAGTTCAAATTCTTAGATTGATTTTTTTATATACACAATACTTTTGCTTTTCTTAAGGTTTGTTACTTTAAAAAAATCTAAAGTGGATCAAAATTGTTCAAAAGATTTGTTTGCTTAGCATTTGTTATTGTCTACTAAAACATCTCAAAAATGAAGAATTATAGATGATGAATACTTGCTTGCCCTTTAAGCCATAGTGAATAAACGGCACAATAAACAGCAAAAATCTGTGGACGTAGCTCCAGGTCTTCAATTGTTAACTCTGATTCCTTGTTCTTCCTCTATGCTTTAGGACAAATGACACTGCTGAGAAAGAGCATTTGTAACTGCTTGAGATGATATTTAAAGCAATAGCATTTAAATATTTCTAAACTTGTTTTATTATGAGACTATTGCCCAGTCCCCCAGAATTGAACAAGCTGAAAAGAAGGGAATATCTATTTTCAAAGTTCACCAAACTATTTTACTTCCAAATAAAAAATAGTCTCTACAAAATCTTAGGCTACTAAAAATAAATGTTCAAGAGTTGAAGGGAAAGTATTTTAATGGATATAAGTTTGCTTACGCAAGATGCGTAAGTCTATTATGCCACTGTCAAACATAGTGCCTATTTAGCAATACTGTATTGTACACTTAAAAATTTGCTATAAGAGTATATCGCATAGTAGTGTTATCGCAAACAACAAAAAACTGACAGTGTATCACAAAATGTACATTCTATAAAAATCATAAGGTCTTTCTTAGATGTGTTATAAATATAAGGCAATGAAAAAGTTAATTCTAGAATAAAAGAATATGATAAAGTTCTATGTTTCATTTTGATTTTTATGCTTCATTTAAAATTACTATTTGGTTTGAAATATATTGTATTTTTTTCACTGAAAAGATTAAATATGTTTGCCTTAAACTAATTTTATTTTTCATGTCTTGGATATAATGCGAATAAGACAACTTATCTAGCAACCAGAATGAATAAATGAAAAACAAAAGTTAAGGTATGAAATCCAAATATGCAATATCCACCAAAATTATAGAGCTACTTACAAAACAATTTTTTAGACAAAATTTATCTTTGTCAATATTTTTTTTGTATAGCCAATAATTGGTTTTACTTTTTTCAAATCAGTTCTACAAAAGATGAGGCAAATATAGAAGGATACCCAATTATTACGTGTTCTTAATGCAACAACTGCACAAATAAATAAATAAATAAAGATTGACTAAAATGAAGCTTTTACTTAATTGGTTTTAAGTGCATTGTTTCAACTAATTACAACATAAAAAAATCACCGCAAGCTTAATAACCAAAATTGTTATTATTATTAAATATTGTTATTATCACTTATGGTTCAGAGGATTGATTTAACTCAGATAGACAATTCTCTTTGCAGTTTCTCAGTTTACAATTAGTTGGGACTTGGGCTTAAGTCATTTAGGTTTCCTCATTCACATGTATGACAGTTAATGCTAGCTGCTACCTGGGACTCAATGATGGCTGTCAGCTGAAGAATCTGGACATGACTTCTTCATTTGGCCTGGGCTTACTTACAGCCTGGCAGCTGCTTTCCATTAGCTACTACCCTAAAAGGGCAACAGGTAGGCTCTATTATGAGTTTGAATATATTAAATTCATCTAAATATGACCTACCCTTGAACTTTGTGTAACATCACTTACACTTATATGTAACAACACCTCCATTGAGGCCAGTAACATCATTTCCAACAGGCCAGTAACAAAAGCGGCCAATTCAAGAGGACAGAATACAGGCTCTGCCTCTTGATATGGTAGTTGTGAGAATCTGAAAGCATGCAGAAATGTAAATATTGTTGCAGTCATTGTTAGAAAATACAATCTGCTATAAGCATCTAAAGAAAGTAATATAAGAGAGTAATTAAGTACAGTCCAGTCTCTGATCTTATATAAGTATGAAATTAGGTAAGAAAATAATCTACTTTCTGAGGCATGGTCTCTCTTCTGGAAATAACCCCAAATTTGTAGGACTAATGTGAGGATTAAATGGGATAATGAATATAAAGTCTCGGTACATTGTGGAGGCTTAATAAATATTAACTGTTATAATTATTATTATTATAAGTCACTATTATTATTATTATATGATATAGAGCCGCTCTATCCATAGCATTTTCTTCATTGATGAAAATGTTCTATATTTTCACTGTCTGATATGGTATCCCTAGCCACGTATGGCTATGAATCCTTGAAAGGTGATAATGCACTTTATAAACTGAATTTTTAAATTTTATTAAAATTAAAATAGTCACTGTTGAGAGATTTTTTCAATTGTTCTTGAGTTTCTACATATTAGCGATGCAGTCTCTTGTTCTGAACTATAAATTTTCAAGGTTGTTATAGAGAACAGCGTTGGAAGACAGTAGTTCTCTCTCCAGAGAAAAGGCAAGCATAATTAGAATCCATTATAAAAGAATTTGAGTTCCTAAAGCTAAAAGTGCATTTCCTGCAATGCATCTTATTGTGTGTGCAGTTCAGATCCTTTCTTATTATATCATCTTACGGGAAATTGAGGCTAGGAAAACAGTTCAAAAAAGATTATAATCTGGATACTTCTATTGCTTTAAATGATAAACTATCTTTTGTCTCTGGTCCAGGAGTTTGAGGAGCTAATAATATTTTATGTATGTATTACCACATTTCTTTATTCATTTATCCATTGACATTTATTTCCTTGCCTTGCTTATGTATAAATAATGCTCAATAGTAACGGGAGTGCATATATCTCTTTTGAGATCTTGGATTTCAGTTATTAGAATAAATCCTAGAAATGGGTTGTATTTGAGTTCACTGATTCTTTTTTCTGCGCCTGACAAGGCATGTTATTGAAACACTCATTTTCAGTTTAATTGATGATGGTGCTCCAGTCCAGAATTTTTTTTATGGTTTCTTTTTTTGATATTCCATTTATTCATACATTGGCTTTCCTAAATTTTTTAATTGCTTATGTTTTCTTATAATTCACTGAGCTTCGTTAAGGTGATTACATGAATTCTTTGTCAGACAATTTATAGATCTGCATATTTTAGGTTTTATTACTGGAATTTCATTGTTGTTGTTTGTTTTTTTGATTGTTTCACGTTTCACTGACTCATTTGTGTTTCTTGATGCTTTTGCTTTGGTATCTGTTGTAGTTGAAACAACCACCTCTTCAGACTCTGACATGAAAAGACCTTCACCAATACCCTGTCTAGAGTCCTAGCAGCCTCCAAACATTTCTATGGATGTATGTTCTCTGCTCTTTGGATACAGATTATAAATTAGAGTGAATCTACTGCTTTCTTCTTTTTCTTCTTCTTCTTTCTTCTTCTTCTTCTTCTTCTTCTTCTCTTCTTCTTCTTCTTCTTCTTCTTCTTCTCTTCTTCTTCTTCTTCTTCTTCTCCTTCCTCCTCCTCCTCCCCTCCTCCTCCTCCTCCTCCTCCCCTCCTCCCTCCCCTCTCTCCTAGGCCTATAATCTCTTGGCTCCTCTTCTTCTTTCAAGAGCCTATAATCTCTTGCTCCTTCTGGTGTCTGACTGTTACACTGTAAGCTAGGGACATTGGACACATGCTCCATTCCTCTTTCTCAATCCCTGTGAAGCCTTGAAATCTGCCCTTTCTCCAAATTTTTCAAGAGCAGTTCCAGGCATAACAAGACACCTTTTCCTTAACTTTTTTTTTTTAATTACCTCCACAAAACTGGGTTGGTTCTTTCAAGGGTCTGAGTGAGGTTGAAACAGAAAACCATCTCCTTGGATTAACAGTGGAAGGCCAGGAAGTTGAAAGGCATTCTCCAAGTCACTCCCTTCCTCCAGGGAGGAAACTTCAGGTTCTGCATTTTATTGCAATCTTAATAGAGCCATGCCAGCCAGAGGCTGTCTGCACCTTTCCTTTTATTTTAACTTCCCCTTGGCATTTGAACTACATTAGTTTTATCAGCACTCCACATGAGGCAAAACAGAAACCAACTTCTCAGGCAATGCACATAAAGACCAAGATGTTTGAGGCATGTCCTATTTCTCTTTTTTCTCAGTGGAGAAGTTACAGGCCAAGATGATCTTTCCATTCTGACCTATACTGGCTTGAAGAGGGCTGACTCAGGTAAAAGAAAATTGCTATCCTTTTCTCATTTCAATGTGACTGCTCCGGTTTTGTGCTCAAATGGAGTATTGCAAATTCCTTACTGGATTCTAGACTTCTCATAAAGGTATTTTGGTTCATATGTCATTGTTTAGATTTGTACTTCTGTGGTGAAAAGGACTGGATCTCCTATTTGTTTTTTTTACTTAATAATTTATATTCCAGTTTTCCTCAAAAGTCAGAATTTTTATCCAAAGTTAATAAAATTTTAAAAAAAAACCTGAAAACTACTTAGAAGCTCTGTTTAAGATTGATGTTGGCTAATTTCACTGGTAAGCTTAGTGAGAGCTTATTTGACTGAAACTGACATTTGGCCATTATATAGGGGATGCCCAAATGCTAGAACTTAGAAAATTTACTCTGTGCTAGTTCAAATTATTTTTGATTAGAAAAAGTTCTTGTATCTTGAAGATAGACTTTGGTAGGTAACACTTTTTTATTAGAGAATGGAGAGAAAATAAGAAAGTTACTCTTTCAATATCAGTCTTTCAATCAATTCCCTGTTTTTGGCCCAATGTTTCTCTCTAAAAAACTATTTTATTCTAATTAAAAAAAGGTGTTAGGTAGCTAGTGAACATGAGCGACAGGGAACAAAGGAATAAGGGCCCAAAAGTAACCATAGAAAACTTCCCTTGAAGACCCTGCTTAAGTACCTCCCAGAAATACCTTCCCTTTTAAGGTTATAAATTACCCCAAATCCTAGAGCATGAAGGCCATAAAGCAGCTGGCTTAACCAGCTACAAACTCATGGCACAGAAAAGTGCTCTGCCACTATCACATTATAATATCATGATATGCCTGGAAGTTTATGAATTCTAATTATAACAGGACTGAATTCTGTGTACATGCATGCGACTAGTTGTCAATCATGTGTCAGTCAAAATGACTCTCACTTGCCAATCACATAGGAATGCTTTTGGAACACCCATCATGGCCCAAATATTAAGGCAGGCATTCCCATTTCTAGGTCCTTTTTGCCCTTCTGGGCTCCCCCTTTTGACTTTTTGTCCTCTGGTCTCTCCCTTCCCTTTTTTGCTCTTTTGGGCTATCCTCCCTTTTGTGGGCTTTTGTGGCCTTTTTTTTTCCTTTTGTAGCCATTTTGGCCTCTTTGTATTGGTTACAGTGCTTGGACCATGTGTGTTTCCTTGGGACATTCTTTGTCTTTCTAAAATATGCTTTCAATAAAACTTTAAATCTCAATGAAATATTTGATTCTTCACGCATCATTTGAGGAAGAACTAAGAAAAAAATGCTAACTACACATCTGCGTCATTATCCCTCTCTCTTCCCCTTACCATTGGAGGGCAACACCAAACTCTGATAGGCCCCAATAGTGACAAGGCAAAAATAAATCCGCAGAACTCTGAAAGGGCTGGGCACTTAGTAAGAGCACAGATGATGAAGTGAAAACTTGTTTCAACCTGCTAGAGAAAATGGCAGGTTCTGTCTACATGTAGTTGAAAAACTTCAAGTATTATAACAGTGAACATGGGCACTAAAAGATATTTTCTAATTTGAAAATGGCATTTAAATGTTTTATAGGTTTCAGGATTTGTTATGAAAGGAAAGATTTGTTAAAGATTTAGGAAAAAAGAATGAAAAGACAAAACTCTCACAAAATGGAATTCCTGTCATGGAAGGAATGGTATAAGCATGTCTTATATAGTAAAGATAGACCTTTTGAAAAGATGGCAGAAACTGTTTTGTGTAAATGTTAGATGAGTAAATTATAATTATAAAAGCACTAGCTACATTATTGGTTGTCAACCACTATGATTTTCATACTTCAAAAAATTTAATCTCTCAATAAAAACCCTCTATTTTTACCTATAACACTAAAAGCTCTTAATACCGATATTTTTGTCTCCAGTATACTGAAATACAACTAATTTTACATCTAAAACAGAGTAAGCAATTAACTTAAATAACAACATAAAATCCATTAAAGATACATTAGTATAATCCATTCCAGAACTTGCAAAGGCCCTGGGGCAAAACAAAACCTAAACTTTATAAAAGTAGATTACTTCTAACCCTAGATTCCTATAGCCTATAGATAGCAGTTGTCTGCCCCTTTTCTTAATATAGCTTTGCGTTACAAGCCTAGTACTTAATCATAACTGTAACAGACTAAATCAAGTCATTGCTGTTTTATGTATAGCATTTCCAGAAGGCTACACATTAGTCATTTGTTAAGTAGTCATTTGAAAAACACCAAAAAAGTAATAAACAATTACTTAACGTAGAAGTTATCACATTATCATGGCAACTTAGATTGAAAGTTTGGCTGAAAGTATGGAACAGGATGCTTTGAAAATCTAACCCTTGAGGTTAATCTTAGCACAATAACCTTTTGATGTTAAGATAACTGACTCTCCAGTCTGCATTTGATGCAAATTTTCCAATTTTCAAGGCATTCTCTTCATTTTAATTCAGAAAGAATGCAGTGTTAAGTGTTTCATGTAAGAACCTGACTGGTACCTTATAAAAGTATAGGTTAATATGAAGAGTAATTCTTTTTGTTACACTTTCAATACGAATATTCAAAATATTCAATTTGAGTACAATTTGTTTAATTTTAGCTTCTTTGAATATTTCAAATGCATTCATTTATTCTTGATTAGTGAATCAAGATCTGACAAAGAATATATTTTATGACATGTCATTAATAATGTATTACTTCACTCAAAAATCTTTCTTTCAGGAAAGCAGTAGGAAACGTTCAGGGACAGTAATTCTCAAAATCATAGATGTACTAGTGCCAGGTAGCCACAGCATGTTATGAAGAGCAATCTTAGTGGATTTGATAAGAGAAGTTAGTGTTCTGACAAGCACGGCCATATAAAAATAACATTTTTCTATGTATTTAGAATAAATTTTTCCCCCCTGGTATTATCTAGGTAACACTATCTGTGTAAAATGTCTTCTAGATTATGGTTTCTCTTCACAGTACTCTCAGATACAATTTAATGTTGCTATACTTTCTTAATATTTTTAAAACATAGTTGTGCTTCTATGACTGACCAAGTGCACTAAATAGTAACAGCCAATTTGGTGTTCTTAGACACCTCAGTAAACAGCCAAGGGACATCTAAAGTGAACATATTATGTTGAATTTCATCATTCAGATACGAACTCTCTATGCATTGGGTCATATGTACCATAAACCCAATGTGTTGCTGAATATTTGTCAAAGTGTAAATTTATTTTTGTTATAATGCACACTTTATGGCAAAATCTGTCAAAAGAAATACAGAGCTGAACAGTTGTGAGATGCGATATAAGAAGGAAGAGGTAGACTAAAACATCAAACTGTTGTCAAAGAAAAATCTTTTATTCAGTGAAGCACTAGTAAAATTTGCTTCAATTTTATAAGGAGTGAGGGCAAGTGAGTAGAAAACTATGATTTAACTAAAATGAACAGAGAAATTAATAGAGTGATAACTTGATCTTGTATATCCTCTGAGAATTTATTACAAAGTAGTAATGACTATTTTATAACTACTATTGACTTTAGTAGTCGTTTTGATACTTTTTTTAAATTTCTACAAGTCTGTCATCCAAAATTTTAATATAACAACACATTTTGTGAAACTTCTTGATTAAAACTGAGCACATGTTTGTCTTATTGCTCTCTTGAGCTAATACTACTATGGGACTCATGAATCTAAAAAAATTCTACCTATTCTTCAGTGAAGTTATTAGAAATCCAAGATTTAGATACCTAGAGAGTGCCAAAGAAGAAGAAGAATTCAATATATGAGAGCTTCTTTTAAAAATATACTAATCCATGCCAAATTTACAAGAAAAATATGTCCTTGCTTTTGAATATATTTTATATTATGAATATAAATGGTAATAAATAAATTGATTTTTATACTTATGATTTTTTCATAATGAGAAGCTTCAAACTTATGTAGTGAGAAATTTATAATAAAGCCATCATAAAGCCACATGTTTTCATTACCAAACCTAAAAACTATTCAACATCTGTCTCATCTTATTTAAATCTATACACCCATATGATCCTCTGCCCCAACCATACCTGAGATTATTTTGAAGAAAATTATATAATTATTTCATTTTATATTTAAGTATATACTTCTTTAGGTTGAGGATCTTTAAAATACAACCACAATGCAATTGTTACACTTAACATTGCCAATAATTCCCTAATATCATGAAATAGCCACTAAGTGTTATCTATTAACTTCATAGTCTTATAAATGTCATAAGTGTCATAAGACTTTTTTTTGTTGTTCTCAAAATAATTTTTTTTTGAGTAACAGAATTATATATTCCATAGAAACCAATATATAAAACAAAAAGAGAGGGAGCTGTCTGGTTAGAAAGGCAGGGGAGGTGGGGAGAGGGGTGCACAACCCTTCTGCTTAGAATTTCCCACATTCTATGGACCACAGTTTGAAATTCACAGGCATATTCACCTCCCTTCCAGCACTAACTTTCAACAATGTTCTTTCCCTCAGGAAGTTATAGCTCATCATGGATCTTTATAAACAGAATTAAACAGAAGGCAAATTATCAACTAAAAAGAGTCAATTCAGACACTGTTGTTTCAAGAAGGCCAATAGGAAAATGACACCATGTACACTGGAATCTTTCAGCAACCGAGTTTCATTTTCTGACATATATATATACATATATATATATGGACCTTGCCCTGGGTTACCAACTTCCAGTTTTCCGATCTATTGCTGTTGCCAATAGAACGTCTGTAGTAGCTCATTCTCTTTCTTTGGTGAGGGACATTCGAAGATGTCATAGTCATTTGTGAGCCAGATTTTCTTCTCCTCCAGCCTGTGTTCCTCCCCTACCTTGGCACCTTTTCTTCCAGCAGAGATAACACCTCTGGTCATCTTTTGCACCCAGCTTTTCTGTCTGATTGAAGAGCTGGGATGAGGCAGGAATCATGAACTTGGAGAGGAGTCTGTTTGGGAGTTAGAGGCTGGGAGCTCAGAAGCTCCGAGCCAGACCTATGGGTACCAGGATTGACCCTTTATTCATCTCACTGAGCCACTCCCAGGTGGTCAGAGAGGGCTGGGCCCTTGCCATAGGTAGGTAGAGGTCCTCTTGCTAGAATTCCAACTGCCAGGATACAATCATGGATAGGGGCTTGATGAAGTTTTTGGTTGTAATCAGCTTGTAGGAGTGGAAGATCTCACAGGAGGACACATTGAGACCTCTCTGGCATGACACTGGCCCCTTTGGTGGGTGATAGGAGTGGTATTTGACCAGGTAGTTCAGGTGATGTTTGTCGACCCTCACCTCATAGTAGCAGATATTCCGGTTTTCCTTTCCCACCACACAGACCATGTTGGTGTCTGCATCATAGAAGGTAAACATGCCTGAGGAGCCATCCAGGTCCTCCTCAGTGAGAGGCATAGAGAGGTTGTCCTGGTCCCACAGGGCTATCTGCTGGTTGTTCCATCGGGATGTGCCTGTGGACAGCAGCTTATTCAGGTTCCTCAGAAACAGCACTTTGTTGGCCTGGTGCCCCTTGTAACTGGCTTCCTGGAGAATGGCCCCTGCCCAAAGGTGTCGAGAACCTGAATCTAGTGGTCTTTACAGGTGGTGGCCAGCAGCCTGCCATTGGTGTTGAAAGATAGGGACAGGATCATGTCTTGGTGGCAGTCAATTGTCTTCACAGGGCTCATGATTATAGATTCTTTTGTATCTAGGTTCCAGACTATCACCTTATAGTCGTAGCAGGTACTGAAGATTACTTTGGCAGCCGTGGGGTGCTACTCAAACAGGCCCACTCTGCGAGAGTGAACCACCAGCTCATTCCTGCAGGCTGTGAAGCTCCTTTATAGCAGCTGCTTGGGGATGTCCCAGATATTAATCGTGGCATCTTCGGAACAAGAAGCAATATCAAAATCGTCAAAAGGTTTCATTTGATGTGTATGATGTTCCCTCAGTACCCGCAGACCTTCCAGTAACGAGGGTCCAATTTTCTCATCTGGTGCAGGGGGATGACAAAGAAGGTAACCCCACTAGTGTTCACAGTCACGACTGCAATAAAGTGAGGGTTCACAGAGCAAAACTGATTGTCATGGATGCTATTGGTAACATGCCAGTTCTCCTTGCTTGCAGGTTTTCCAAAAACCTGGAGAACTCAGAGCTTTAGTACTAGGGGTGCCATGACATTTTGATGATGGCCACACAGGAGCCCCTGCACCCAGAACTCTCATATTTTCCAAGACTCTTTAAATTCAAAAGTTAGAATTCTTTGAGCTTACTTCAAGGTTTGCTTTTAGTACAAAAAAAGTTTGTCATGTTTTCTTTTGCTCCTGTGAACAGGTTATTTAAATGACCTATGGGAAATATTTGGCTCAGTGGGGAAAAACAAACAAGCAAAGAAACAAAAACCTTTCTCTGATAGTGCAATGCTTAACAAAGAGATAATTGGAAAAGAAAAAGAAAAACTAAAGCACAATTTCTAAAGTAGTTTTTTCTGTTGTTTTATGATAAAGGCACAACAATGATCACACCAGTAAGAGCCATTCAAAAAATATTTGCTGAAGAAAGTAGATTTCCATTCGTTCCTTTACTAACATTATCCTTCACCCAATTTCCACATATATCAGAATAGAAATCCTAGACTTCCTGTCACAAGCAGTATTGGGGCCAAACTAACAGCCCAAATGTTTTGAACTACTTCACTCTGTCCAAGCTAGATTTGGTCCTCAAATTTAGTAACTTATTATATTCAATAATTTTTCCTTTTTTATTTCCCACCAAAGCTGAGATTGCCGACTTTTGTAGAATTCATTTTAAGCAAATGTACCTATAATTAGAAAATTAACAGAATGTTAGATTTAAAAAAAAAATATGCACATACAACATTAGTTTCTGAACAGTCTGGTATGCTTTCAAATCTGTTTACGTGAAGTTTTTTTCTATTGCTATTATACCCCACACTTCACACCCCACAAAATTTTCTCATATATTTAATGAGTCTTTACTATAATAATTACTCACTCTTCAAATATTCCAATATTTCTTTGTAAAAAGAATTATTTTATAAAAGAATTAGATGACATGCATTTTTATTTTTACATCATTTTTAAATCTAACTTTTCATCTTTTATTTGACAAATTTATAGCCTAGAAGGTTTTTTCTTCTTCAATTCACATGACACTAATGCAAAAATTCATTTCATATTCAATTATTTTGTTTAGTATTTACCTTACCATACAAACATGGAAATGACTGAGATATCAACAGAATATTACTTGTACTTTATATATTTCTCCAATGAAAATCAATTAAAAAATAAATAAAAGCTCTTAAAACATCTCAAAGAAATTCCACAGTTTCTTCTATATTCTTTCAGATAAGTCTCTTCTTTTTTAACCAAATCCATCACTGTTCAAACCCTATTTATTTTTCAGATAAGAAGAAAGAAACTAACTTATTTTTTGCTTATATGTAGAGGTACTTCACTTCATGTTATTTATGTATAAGTGCATCACCGTGTTATCATCTCTATTCATATATAAGGAAAATGAGGACTAGAGCAAATGTCTGTAGCAGAACCAGAAAATAAAACTACCATTGACCTTAAGGCTTATGTTTCTTGTTAATTATATTATTCTCCCTTTTCATCCCACTATCCTACTCCCAAGAGAATATGAAATTAATTTTGCTTGAAATTACAATCTCTGAAGGTAATACCAATTTCATAAAGGGTGCCTTATAAGGCAAATCTCCTAGTCCAAGTTTTTCATCTAGATAGTTTTTCTGATCTTTCTCAGCATCTAGGTTAAATGAGAAAAGGACAAAACAAAAGTATAGGCTGGGGAAATTTAGAAATATTTCACTTTGATATTTGTAAGTGTGATATACATATTGTATAAAATTTTACCATATTAACCAGTTTTAGGTGTACAGTTTAGTGGTATTAAGTACATTCACATTTTTGTGAAACCATCATCACCATCATTCCAAGAATTCTTTCCATCATGTAAAACCAAAACTTTTTGCCCATTAAATAAGATACCACTTCACATCAACTGGAATGGTAACTATAACAAAAACAGAAAATAATAATGCTGGAGAAAATTTGGAGAAATTGGAACCATCGTGGTTTTGATTTGCATTCCCCTAATGAGTAGTAATGTTGAACATTTTTTCATGTACTTGTTGGTTATTTATATATCTTCTTTAGATAAATGTTCATTTGAGTGCTTAAATTGGGTTGTGCGTTCATTTGTTTGTATTTTGGTGTCGAGTTATAGTTGTTCTTTATATTACTCTTTTTTCCCAGCTTAATTTAAATATAATAGACAATTAGTTGCTCATATTTACATTGTACCATTCAATATTTTTTTAAATTACAGTTGCATACAATAATATATTAGTTTCACTTATACAGCATAATGATTAAAGATCTATATAACTCACAAAGTTATCACCTCACTAAATCTAGTACCCTTCTTCCCCTTCATATTTACTACATTGTTAACTATTTTCCTTATGCTATACTTAATATCTCCATGTCTATTTTGTATTGATCCATTTGTACTTTCTTAATCTCTTTACCCTTTTTCACTGTCCCCACCAACTGCCTTCCCATCTAGTAACCATCAAATTATTATCTGTATAAGTTTATTTCTGTTTTTTGTTGTTTATTTTGTCCTTTAAATTCCACATGTATATTTGTCTTTTCTATCTGACTTCATTCATCACAATACCCTCTAGATCTATCAAATAATATCTTTTTTCGTCCCCTTCCTTTTAGACTGTGTCTGTCTTTTAATCTGAAGTGAGTCTCTTGTAGGCAACATGTGTAGGGGTCTTGTTTTCTTATCCATTCATCACTCTGTCTTTTGGTGGGAGTGCTTAATTCTTTTCCGCTTGAGGTACTTGTTGATAGAAATGTAATTATTACCATTCTTTACTCATGTTTTTGATACACATTTTTTCTTCTTAAGGAAGTCCCTCCAACAATTCCTGCAATGCTGCTTGGTGATGATAAATTCCTTTAACTTGTTTTTGTTTTTGTTTTTGTTTTTGTTTTTGTTTTCCTGAGAATCACTTTATTTGTCCTTGGACTAAATGATAGTCTTACTGGATAAATTTTTCTTGTTTGTAGGACCTGGGTTTTCATTCATGTTGAATACTTTGTGCCAAACCTTTCTGTCCTGCATAGTTTCTTTTGAGAAATCAGCTCCCAGTCTTCTGGGTGCTCCTTTGTAGGTTTAATTGCTTTTCTCTTGCTGCTTTTAAGATTCTCTCTGTATTTAAATTTGGGCATTTTAATTATGTTGTGTTTTGGTGTGGGCTTTTTTTGGTTTATCTCTTTTGAGACTCTCTGAGCTTCCTGGGGCAGTATATCTATTTTCTTCACCAAGTTAGGGAAGTTTTCCATCATTATTTCTTCAAATAGCTCTTCACCTTTTTCTTTTTTCATTCAGGTACTCACATGACATGGATATTTTTACATTTAACAGTGTTTCATAGGCATCTTAAATTATTATTATAGTCTTGGCTTCTTTTTTCCTTGCCATTCTGATTGAATGTCCTTGGCTTCCCCATCCTCTGTGTCAGTGGATCAACAGAGGAACAGTGGATACCTCCAACACTTTTGCCAGGAAAAGGTCTCGCCTCCAGCCCCCTGTAAGTCCTGGTGCCCCCCATGCAGTCAACCCAGCTGGTGCTTAGAATAAGCAGGTCTGTCATTGTGAAAGTCTGCTCTCAAACACGGCCCCTTTAAGAGGCACCTGTAACTGCCAGCTGTTGCTGCAGTAGCCTCTCTCACACTCAACCTCTTGAGACTGGCATCCTTAAGTCTTCGCCCCCTCCTATGTTCTACCATTGCAGAGTGATTTCTTCTTTCTCTCCCTAATTGTGCTACTTTTGTTCATCAAGATCCCAGGTGACTTTGCTTGCGTTTGCTCCATGTTCTTTCACAAAATTTGATGTGGTCACAAGAGGGATGAACAAAGTCTCTATCTTTTTCACCCCAAATATATGCTTGATAATACCCCTTATTACATATATGATTTGGAAATATTTTCTCAACATTTTTGTGTGTTACATTTTCACTATGTTGTTGTATCATTTGATGCACAAAGGTTTTAATTTTGACAAAGTCTAATTTATTATTTTTCTTTTTTTGCTTCTGCTTTTTTGTTGTCATAGCCATGAAATCATGGCGAATGCAATGTCATAAAGCCTCTCCCTTATGTTTTCTTTTAGAAAGTTTTATAGTTTACCTATTACATTTAGTTAATTTAATTCATTTTATCTTTAAATTGTGCAAATGGTGTAAGGTAGAGTTTGAAATTTATTCTTTTGTATTGTTATTCCAACACCATTTGTTGAAAAGACTATCTTGGCAACCTTGTCCAGAATTATTTGATCATATATGTGACGGTTTATTTCTGGGCTATCTGTTCTATTCCATTAGTTTAACTATCTTTATGTAGTGCAATACTGTTTTGATTATTGTAGCTTTATAGTAAGTTTGAAATCAGAAAATGTCAAAATTCAACTTTTTTCTCCTTCAAAGTTATATAGTCTATTTGGGATCCCTAGAGAATCCATATTAATTTAAGGATAGATTTTTCCCCTTAAAAAAAACTCATTGAGATTTTAATAGAATTGAATTGAATATGTAGATCACTTTGGTCACTATTGACATTTTAACAAATTGTCTTTCAATCCATGAACATAGATGTTTTTTCTATTTTTTGTGATTTCAATTGCTTTTATAAACTGTCTTTAGCTTTCACTGTAGAAATCTTTTACTCCCTTAACTAAGTTTACCCCTAAGTACTTTTTTCCTTTTTTATACTACTGTATATTTAATTGTTTTCTTAATGTCTTTTGCAGGCTGTTAATTTCTAGTGTATAGAAATATAACTGATTTTGCTTGTTGACTTTTATCCGGCAACTTTGCTGTATTTATTATTTCTAACAGTATTGTGCGCTTTAGGATTTTCTACATATAAGATGATATTATCTACAAACGGAAATAATTTTACTACTTCCTTTACAATTTGGATGTCTCGTTTCTTTTCTTCCCAAATTACTCTGTTTAGGACTTTCGGTGCAATATTGAATAGAAGTTAAATAAGCAGACATCCTTGTCCTGTTCCTGATATTAAAGAAAAAACTTTCAGTGTTTCAGTATTGAGTGTGATGTTAGCTTCACTCTTTCTATGTATGCGCCTTTGTTAAATTGCTATAGTTTCATTCTAGCCCTGTTTTTGTGTATTTAATCATAAAAGGGTGTTGAATACTATCAATTATTTTCTGCATCAATTGAGATGATATAATTTTCTCTTCATTACATTAATATGGTATATTTCATTGATTTTTATATGTTGAATCATCCCTGAGTTCCAGGAATATATACCCTACTTGGTTTTGGTGTATAATCCTTTTAATATGCTCTTGATTTGGTTTACTAGTATTTCGTTGTATATTTTTACATGAAGATTCAACAGGATACTGGTCTATAGTTTTCCTTTCTTATACTACCCTTATTTGGTTTGATATTAATGGCAATACTAGACTCATAGGTGAATTAACATGTATTCCCTTCCCTTCAATTTTTTAAGAGATTGAGGAGGGTTGGTGTTCATTCTTTTTTAAACAGCTTGAGGAATTCACTGTTGAATTGGTATCCTTACCAATTAATAGATTTGTTTAGGTATTTTATTTCTTTATGAATTAGTCTTATTTGATTGCATATTTCTAGAAATTTTTCCACTTCATTTAGATTATCCAATTAGATGGCTTATAAATGTCCATAATACTCTTATTATTCCTTTAATTTCTGTAAAATTTGTCGTGATATTCTCCATTTCATTTTTGTTCTAGTTATTTGGTCTTCTCTTTTTCTTTAGTCAATCTTGCTTAAGGTTTGTCAATTTCTTTGATCTTATTTGATAAACCAACTCTTGGTCTTATTCATTTTCTTTATTGTTTTTCTATTTTTTACTTATTTCTTCTCAAGTTTCCTACCTCTGATAGCTTTGGGTTTAGTTTCCCCTGCCCCCAGTACCTAAAGGTATAAATTTAGGATGTTAACTTGATAATATTTTATCTTTTTTTTTTAAATGTAAGCATTTACACCTATAAATTTTCCTCTTGGTTATAAGTCTTTGTATATCAAGTTTTTATTTTCATTTGTTTTAAGATACTTTCTAATTTCCCTTTTGATTTATTCTTTGACCTATTTGTTGTTTAAGACTATTATTTAATTTCCACATATTTGTGCATTTTTATTTTTCTTTCTTTTGATTTTCTAATTCTATTTTAATTGGAAGAAGATACTTTGTACAATTTCAACCTTTTTAAATTTATAAATAAGTGTTTTGTAACCTAAAATATTATCTGTCCTAGATATTGTTCTATGTACATTTGAGAAAAATGTGGTCATGGGTTCTGCTACTGTTGAGGAGTTTCCTATATATGTCTGTTAGATATAGTTGGTCTATAGTGTTGTTAAAATTAATTTTCTTTATTGAAATTCTATCTGTTTTCCTATCAAATATTGAATATCAATATTAAGTATTTAAATCTTCTAATATTATTATAGGGCTTTCTATTTCTTCAATTCTGTTAATGTTTGTTTCATACATTTAGGAGCTGTGATGGTTGATGCATATATATAAAGATAGATAGATAGATAGATAGATAGATAGATAGATAAATAGATAGATTTGTTATATCTTTTTTCTGAATTGACTCTTTTATCATTATGTAAATCCTGTGTCTCTTATAATAGTTTTTCAATTAAAGTCTATTTTTTTTTCTGATACTAGTTTAGCCACCCCTGTTCTCTTTTGATTATCATTTACATGGAATAGCTTTGTCCATTCTTTTGTTTTTAAACTATATGTGTCCTTGGATCTAAAGTGATTATTGTGTTTTTGTTTTTTAATTCATTCTTCCAATCTGTGGTTTTTTAATTGGGAAGTTTAATTTATTTACATTTAAAATAATTCCTAATAACTGAGAAACAGAATTATTACCATTTTGTTATTTGTTTTCTATATGTCTCATACATTTATGTCCCCCATTTTTTTTTCTCCCTACTGTTCTACTTTGTATATAGTTGATTTTTTTTTGTAGTGACACATTTTTATTATTTTCTTAATTCCTTTTTTGTATAGTCTATAGATATTTCTTTGTGATTACCATGAAGATTACATGAAATAGCCTAAACCTATTTTATTCTGATGACAGCTTAAAGCTGATCAAACATACAAAAATTTTATTCCTTTATATCTCTCCTGACCTTTATTTTATTGAAATCACAAAACTTAATCTTAATACATTTTGTATTATTAACATAAATCAATAAATATTTTATTTATATTAATGTTTTTATTTTGTTATTTTTAATTTATTTATTTTGGGATGGCATAGATTTAAAAAGTCCAATAAATTTCAAGTGTACAATTTAACAGTAAGTAATTATACATTGCATTTTGTGTTCGCTGCCTATAGTTAGATTTCTTTTCATCACCACATATTTAACCCACTTTACCACATATTTATTTTCCCCCACTCCCCATTCCCTAGTATACCACTAGTCCACTGTCCATGTCCATGAGTCTCTGTTTGTTTGTCATGTCTTTTATTGCTTTCAAATTTATATCCCACATATGTGTGTTTGGAATAAATCACTAAACATGATTATTTAAAGATCTGTCCATGTTTTCACAAATGGCAGTTTCATCTCTCCTTATAGCTGAGTAATATTCCATTGTGTATATATACCAACTCTTCTTTATCCAAATATCTATTATAGGACACTTCAGTTGCTTCTATGTCCTGGCTACTGTGAATAATGCTGCTATGAACATCGCTGTGCAAATATCTTTTTGGATATGGTCTTTTCTGTCTTTGGGGTAAATACTCAGTAGAGGGATTGCTGGATCATATGGTAGATCAGTTCTTAGTTATTTGAGGAACCTCCATATTGCTTTCCATTAGTGGCTACCAATTTGGAGTTCCACTAGCAATGTACGAGGTTCCTTTTTCTCACATCCTCTCAAAAGCTCGTTATTACTTGTCCTGTTGATAATAGTATTTTAACATGTATGAGATGTATCTCATTGTGCTTTTGTTTTTCATTTCCCTAATAGTTAGTGATGTTGAGCATTTTTTCATACGTTTATTGGCCATTTGTATGTCTTCTTGGGAGAAGTGTCTGTTCAGGTCCTCTGCCCATTTTTTTGATTGGATCGTTTGTTGTTGTTGTTGTGTTGTTGTTGTTGTTGTTGTTGTTGAGTCGTATGAGTTCTTTGTATATTTTGGATATTTGACCCTTATCAGAGACCTGACTTGTAAATATATTTTCCCATTCAAATGGTTGTTTCATTGCTTTGTTGACAGTTTCTTTTCCTGTGCAGAAGCTTTTTAGTTTGATATAGTCCCAATTATTTATTTTTGCTTTTCCTTCCCTTGCCTTTGAGGTCAAATTCATAAAATTCTCTTTAAGTCCAAAGTCCATGAGTTTAGTATTCATGCTTTCTTCTATGCAATTTATTGTTTCAGGTGTTCTATTCAAGTCCTTATCCACTTTTAGTTAAGTTGGTGTATTGTGATAGATAACAGTCTAGTTTCATCCTTTTGCAGATAGCTTTCCAGTATTTCCAGCACCATTCATTTTTTTACTCCTTTTTTGAAAATTATTTGCCCATATAAACAGGGGTTACTTCTGGTTCTGAATTCTGTAACACCGGTCTGTGTTCCTGTTGTTTTGTTTGTTTGTTTGTTTGTTTGTTTGTTTTTTTGCCAATGTCATGCTTTTTTGATTATTGTTGCTTTGTAGCACACACAATCTGAAGGTGAGCAGAGTGATACCTCCAGCCTTCCTCTTTTTTTCTAAAGATGGCTTTGGCTATTCAAGTTCTTTTGTGCTTCCATACAAATCTGATCATTTTTGTCCTATATCTTTAAAAAATGCCATTGTGGTTTTCATGAGGTTTTCTTTGAATCTGCATAATGCTTTCAGTAATAAGGCCATTTTTACTATGTTCATTTTTCCAATTCAAAGACATGGGATATATTTCCATTTCTTTATATCTTCTTCTTTCTTCTTTTAATAAGGCCTTATACTTTTTATTATGTAGGTTCTTTACATGTTTCAATAAGTTTATTCCTAAGCATTTTATTATTTTTGGTGCAATTGCAAAGGATTTTTTCCATTCTTTTTCTTACAATTCATTATTAAAGTATAAGAATGTTATAGATTTTTGAACATTGATTTTGTATCCTAAAACTTTATTGTATATGTTATATTATTTCTAGCAGTGTTTGTGTGAAGTCTTTAGGGTTTTCTATAAAGTGAATCATGTCATTCACAAATAGTAACAGTTTGACTTCTTCATTTCCTATTTGAATGACTTATTTATTTCTCTTGCCTGATTGCACTCACTAGGATCCTCAATGTTATACTGAATAACAGTGGTGATCATGGACAACCTTGTCTTGTTCTTGATCTTAGAGGAAAGTTTTTAGTTTTTCATTGTTAAATATGTTAGCTGAGGGTTTGTTGTATATGGTCTCTATTATGTTGAGACGCTTTCCTTCTATATTTATTTTACAAAGTATTTTGATCATAAATGGATGCTATATCTTATCAAAGGCTTTTTCTTCATCTGTTGATACGATCGTATAATTCTTATTCTTTATTTTGTTCGTGTGGTGTATCACATTAATTGAATTACATATGTTAAACCATCCTTGTGCTTGTAGGATGAAGCCCATTTGATCATGGTGTACAATCTTTCTCATGTGTTCTGTACTTAATTTGCTAGTATCTTAATTAGGATTTTTGCATCTGTGCTCATGAGAGATATTGGTCTGTAATTTCCTTTTTGTGTTATCTTTATCGAGTTTCGGTACCAGAGTAATATTGGCCTTATAAAATGAGTTGGGAAATATTGCCTCCTCTTTGATTTTTTGAAAAGAGTTTGAGGAGAATAGGTATTAAATTTTGAATGTTTGGTAGAATTCACTGGTGAAGCCATCTGGTCCTGGACTTTTATTTTTTGGTAAGTTTTTGATGATTATTTCAATTTTCATACTGCTAATCTATCTATTTATAAGTTCACTTCTTCTTGATTCACTCTAGGAAGGTTGTGTCTTTCTAAGAACTTTTCCATTTCTTCTAGGTTATTAACTTTGGTGTCGTATAGTTTTTCATAGTTCTTTTGATTTCTGTAGTAGATCTGTCATCATTTCTCCTCTTTCATTCCAGATTTTATTTGTGTCCTTTCTCTTTTTTCTTTAGGAAGTCTAGCCAGGAGTTTGTCAATTTTATTAATCTTAAAGAACTAACTCTATTTTGCATTATTTTTTATACTGTTTTGTTGTTCTCAATTTAATTTATTTCTGGTCTATTTTTGATTATTTCTTTCCTTCTTTCCTTATGTTGATTTTAGGCTGCATTTTGTTTTTCTTTTTCCAGTTTTTTAAAATGATGTGTTTAGTTTGTTTATTTGGGTTCATTCTTGTTTTTTGAGAAAGGTCTGTAACAATATAAACTTTCTTCTTATTATCACTTGAGACATGTCCCAAAAGTTTTGATATGTTACTATCATCATCACTGGTTTCTTTCAGTAGCAATTCTCTTCTTATTGGTTAAGGTTTTAATACCTTCTTCTTAATACGAATTGCACTCCTCTGCTTCTATCTGCCTGGTAGTCGTCTTACCCATAGTTATGTATATTTTTATCATTTTATTTCAATTGTGCTTGTCCCTTTCAGCTTTTTTTTTTCATAGTGGAGAATTCCTTCAACTTTTGTATTGTTTTAAAGGTTTTTATTTCTTCTTTATATCCAAAGGAAAACTTTGCTGGATACACTATTTGTGGCTAGTAATTCTTTTCATTTATTTGTTTGAATATTTGATTCTACTATTTTCTTGCTGTAAGGTTTGTATAAGAAGTTTCATGACAGTCTAATGGATTTTCCTTTATAGGACACCATCTTCTTTTCCTTCGCTGCCTTGAGAATTCTTTCTTTGTCATTGATTTTGATAATTTTAATACAAGGTTCCTTAGAGTAAGCCATTAGGGACTGAGATAATTGGGTGTTCTATTAGCTTCTTGGATTCAAACTCCAGGTCATTCCTTAAATTTGTGAAATTCTCATCAACAATTTGTCTGAATATGTTCTCTGATCTCTTCTTCTTTTTTTCTCCTTCTGGGATACCCACTATTCTTATGTTGCCATTTTTTGATGGTGTCAGCTAGTTCTTGTATTTCTCTTTCTTTATTTTTCATTCTTTGATCTCTGTCCTCTTCCTTCTGAATCATTTCTAGATTTCTGTCTTTAATATCCTGATTCTTTCCTCCATCTGGTCAACTCTATTTCCTAAGCGTGCTATTTCACTCTTCATCTTTTAGTGTGTTCTTCATCTCTAGAAGTTCTATTTGGTTCTTTTTCAGGTTTCAATTTCCTTGCTAAAAAGCTTATTTTGCTGGCCTACTTTTTCTAAGATCTTGGATTTGTTGATCTAACCTTTCTTGCATCTCTGAGTTTTTTCAGAAGTGCAATTTTGAATTCTTTGACATTTAAGTCTCATAGTTTCATGTCTTTAAGCTTATTTTCTGGAGGTTTTCTTTTTTTTCTTTCTTTCTTTCTTCCTATGTAGCCTTGAAGTCCAGTTGTTTGAGCTTTTCGATGGATATTTCTCTCTATGGTCATTGTTGGGAGTGCATTCTGCTTTCTTTATCATAAAAAAGTTTTATTACTTAACGGTCTCTCTTTAGATTGTTGGTAAAAGAGTTTTTCTCTTGATTTCCTCTAGGTGGTGTCCAAATCTCGTGGATCTTTTCTTTGAGGCTAATTATGCCATTTTATCTTGAACCCATAACATATAATGATGTGATTTTTAGAAATTGATTTCCTATCAGATATTTCCCTACATAGGGTGCAAATTTTTATTGAATTATTCACTGATGTATTCCCAATACCTAGAACAGCAAACAGTTACCATATATTCAATATTTTAAATGCCGAGGTATTGTTGATGCAATACAACATTTATGTAATTTAAGGACTATTATTATTTTTCTTTCATTATTGAGGACCAAGCACAGAGAAGATATAACTTACTTGATGTTTTGAAACTCATAAATACTAGAATCAGGTTGAAAATCTAGGTCTTGTTGACTGTTGAGCATATGGTCTTCATCATTGTGCTGTATTTTGAGATACATACAGAGCTCTCAATTAATATTTATTAAATAAAAACCAAATCAATGGATTTCTAGCAGAAAGGTCTGCAATATATGATCCATGGGCCTGCTGCTTATCTTTGTAAATGAAGTTTTATTGGAACACAGCTATGCCTAATTTTGTACTTATTTTCTATGATTGCTTTTGTGTTACGATGGTGAGTTAAGTAGTTGCAATAGAGATATTGTGGCTAACAAAGTCGATGACATTTACTATCTGACTTAAAAAAAAATTGCCAACCCTTCTTCTAGCTCATGAGAGTTAGTATGTGATGAGGAATTGACACAGGAAGGTTTGGGTATGGAAGTAGCTTAAGTACTTATATTGGAGATCTTGAAAGATGTGTGACTTAAGCTTTGAGAATGAAAATTTTATTATTTGAAAATGAGTATAATAATGTCTCACTCATAAAAGTGTTTTAAAATTAAATAAGTATTAGGAATTAAATACAATGTCAAGCATAAAGTAGGCTCTCAATACATGATTGGAATTATTACTTCTTAGTGGAAAACAGTGCAAGGTACAAGTCAGTAGATACTGAGCAAAAGAGAGACATATTTCCCACACCAGGCCAGATGGATTTAATAAATATTTTCAGAGCATTTCACCCCAGAGCATCAAAATATACAGTCTTCCCAAGTGTACATGGAACATATTCCAGGACAGACCACATGTTAGGCCACATAACAAGTATCAATACATTTAAAGATTAAAATTATACCAAGGATCTTTTCTAATCACATGGTATGAGACTAGAAATCAAATGGAAGAAAAAAAATGAAAAACAACACAAAACTTGGAGACTAAGTAATGTGATACTAAATAATGAATGGGTTAACAATGAGATCAAGGAAGAAATCAAAATATAACCTAGAGACAAGTGAAAATTGAAACACAATGAGTCAAAATCTATGGACAGAGCAAGAATAGTCCTATGGGGATATTCATAGCAATAAGGTCTACCTCAAGAAACAAGAAAAAGCTCAAATAATCAATCTAATCTTACACTTAAAAGAACTAGAGAAAGAACAACTAACAAAACCCAGTGAGTAGGAATAACAAAATAATAAAGATCAGAACAGTAATAAACAGAGTCTAAAAAACTAATACAAAAGATCAATGAAACCAAGAATTGATTCTTTGAAAGGATAAAAATAATGGATAAACTCCTAACCAGACTCATCAAAGAAAGAAGAGGCCCAAAATAAAAAAATCAGAAATGTAAGAGAGGAAGTAACTACAGATGCCACAGAAATTCAAAGGATAATAAGAAAATACTAAGAGCAATTATACGCCAACAAATTGGACAATCTGGAAGAAATGGATACATTTCTAGAAACATACCCTCTCCAAAGACTGAGTCAAGAAGAAATAGAAACTGAACTAACTTATTACTACCAACAAAATCAAATCAGTATTCAAAAATCTCCCCCAAAAACAAGAGTCTTGGACTGGATGACTTCATAGGTGAAATATACCAAACATTCGAGGAAGCATTTATACCTGTTCTTCTCAAACTATTCCAAAACATAAGAGAAGACTCCCTAATTTGTTTTATGAGGCCACAATTATCCTGATTCTAAAACCAGACAAAAATATTATATATATATATATATATAAACTATAGGCCAATATCCATGATGAACATAGATATAGAAATCCTCAACAAAATATTAGCAAACCAAATTCAGCAATACATTAAAAAGTTTATACTCCATGATCAAGTTGGATTTATTTGGGGGATGTATGATTAGCTCAATATCTGCAAATCAATTAATATGATATGTCACATTAACAAATTAAAAGATGAAAATCATATGATCAATACATGAAGAAGTCTAGTATCCATTTATGATAAAAGCTCTCAGCATAGTGGGAATAGAGGAAACCTACCTCAACATAATAAAGGCCATATATGACAAAACTACAGACAGCTTTATAACTCAAAGGGGAAAAACTAAAACTGTTTTCTTAAGATCATGAATAACACAAGGATGCCCACTTTCATGACTTCATTTACCATTGTTTTAGAATTCTTACCTATGGCAATCAGATGTGAAAGAAAAATAAAAGGCATTTAAATTGGAAAGAAAAAAGTAAAAACTGTCATTATTTTCAGATGACATTATACTGTACAGAGAACACTAAATATTCACACACACACACACACACACACACACACACACACACAGAGTTAGTAATGATAAATAAATTCAGTAATTCAGTAAAGTAGTATGATACAAAATTAATATCCCAAAGTCAGTTTCATTTTTATACACTAATGATAAACTTTCTGAAAGAAAAATTAAGAAAATGATACCATTTATAATTGCATTAAAAACAATAAAATATCTAGTAATCAAATTAAACCAAAGAAGTAAAGTATCTGTTCTCAGAAAATGATGTCATTGAAAAAAAGAAATTGAAAAGGAATAAATAAATGGAATTATATATTCTGCTCACCGGTAGAAAGACTCAACACTGTTACAATGGCATGTTACTCAAAGCAATCTATGGATTCAATGCAATCCCTATCAAGATACCAATGGTATTTTTCAGAGAACTAGAACAAATAATCCTAAAATTTATATGGAACCATAAAAGACCCTGAATAGCCATGGCAATCTTGAGAAAGAAGAACAAAGTCAGAAGTATCACATTACCTGATATCAAACTATAAGTCTATCACCATCAAAACAGCATAGTACTGGCATAAAATCAGACACAAAGATCAATGGAACAGAATAGAGAGCCTAGAAATAAATCCACTCCAATATGACAAAAGAGGCAAGAATATACAATGGGTGAAGACAGTCTCTTCAACAAATGGTGTTTTGGAAAACTGAACAGATATATTCAGAAAAAAAAAAAAAAAACCGGACCACCTTCTTACACCATATTCAAGAATAAACTCAAAATTAATTAATACTTAAACGTAAGACCTGAAACCATAAAAATTCTAACGAAAATGTAGGCAGTATATTCTCTGATATTGCTACTAGTAATTTTATTTTCCTGATATATCTCCCCAGGCAAGGGAAACGAAAGAAAAAGAAACAAACGGACTACATCAAACTAAAAAGTTTTTGTAAAGCAAAGGAAACCAACAACAAAATGAAATGAGAACCTATTGAATGCAAGAGGATATTTGCCTATGACACATCTGATAAGTGGTTAATATCCAGAATTTAGAAAGAACTCATAAAACTCACCAACCAAAAGACAAAGAATCCAATTAAAAATGGGCAGAAGACCTGAATAGATGTTCCTCCAAAGAGGAAATACAGATGGCAGATACACATGAAAATATGCTCAATGTCACTAATCCTCAGATAAATGCAAATTAAAACCACAACAGGATATATCCTCACACCTGTCAGAATGGCTATCATCAATAAATAAAAAAAAAATGAGTGTTGGCAAGTATGTGAAATAAAGGGAACCTCATACACTGTTAGCGGGATTGCAAATTGGTACAGCCACTATGGAAAACAGTCTGGAGGTTCCTCAAGAAATTAAAAATGAAACTAACTTTTGGTCCAGCAATTGCCCTTCTGGGTATTTATTCAAAGGAAACCTAAACATGAATTTGTAAAGATCTATGCATCTCTATGTTCACAGCGGCACTATTCACAATAGCCAGGATATGGAAGCAACCTAAATGAACATCATCAGATGATTGGATAAAGAAGTTATAGTTGATATATTACAATGCAGTATCACTCAGCCATAAAAAAATGAAATCCTACCATTTATAATGACATGGATAGACCTAGAAGTTATTATGCTGAGCAAAATAAGTCAGAAAGAGAAAGATAAATACCATATAATTTCACTTGTGTGTGGAATCTATATGTGGAATGAAAGGAACAAACTAAATGAAAACAGACTCACAGATACAGAGGATAATCTTGTGATTGCCAAAATGTGAGAGGTAGTGCGTTTGATGAAAAATGTGAAGGACTGAAGAAGTACAAATTAGTAGTTATGAAATATTCATGGAGATGTAGAGTACAGCATAAGGAATATAGTCAATAGTGTTGTAATGGCTATATGTAATACCATATGGGTGCTATAGTCATTGCGGGGGATCACTTTGTAAACAATATGAATGTCTAACCGATGTACTGTGTATATGGATGAAAGAAAAAGGATCAGGTAACAAATGTACAAGTAGATTTGAAGCAGAAGCAGCAGAAAATGGGCAAAATATTGGATTAGAAGGTGAGAAAAAATAATAAAACATAAGACCTAGAGAGTGTGGGAGCAAGAAAGATATATAAAATAGAGTAACACATATAATGAAGAGAAAGTGGGATAATGGAGATAGAAAAAAAGGACACAATAATACAAATTTATAGTAGATAAAATCACAGTCATACAGAGAAAAATAATTCTATAATAAGCAAGACAGAAATAAGGAGAAAAAAGGAAAAATTTCAGTTTTCCATACTTCATCCCTCTGAGAACCATGGCTTTGTACTGTTGCGGAAGTCTTCCATTTGATAAAATGGTCACTGTAAATGTAGATGCTGATGGTATAAGATCACAAGACTCAAGGAAAGACAGGTGTCACAGTGCAAAATCTTGGCAGAACCCCTTTATTTCATATGTGAAACCACTTGACCGAAGGCTGACATAATAAACTCACCAATTTAAAAGAGTAGCAAAGTACCATAATAAAATTCATGGGGAGGAAATAAAAATGTGGAAGATAGAATTTAGATAAAGAAAAAAAATAATAATATAATTACAGAGGCTAAAAGTGAGATAAAAATGAACAGGTAACAAATATGGAAAGAGAAAATTATAGATATGAAAAGAGGGTGGAAATAGTTAAGTACACCATAGTGGTAGAAACTAAGAAATAGAAAAAATGTCTTGTCTGGAAAGTAAGTTACAATTACTCTCATATTTTGTGGAAGGATTTTTTAGTACAAATGGAAGCATAAAAGCAAATCAAAAAATGATGATAGAAAATTAATTCAACATTCCATCCAAAAACAAATATACTATATTTATTTATCCATGTTCCCCTATAGTACTTGTAGATACGTGTGATATTGCTAGCTAGCTAGCTAGATGATATATAGATGCAGATATATAGCTATAGACATACACATAGTCAAACAGATATATTACTATTTGGTTATTTTATATATGATAAGCATATATATAGCATTTTTCCTAAACTATCACTATGAAGATTTTATAATTATAAATTTCTTTTAAAGTTTAAATGTCAATACCTTTTGATAACTCTCCATCTGATCTTCTATTTCTGAACTCCTCCTGAACTACTACAGACACTGATTCTCCTAGCTTAAAAAAAAATAACATTTGCAGTTTTCTACACATATTATAAAATGAAATATAGAAGACATAAATTATTTTCTGCTATCAGTCTCCAATTCTCCTTAAGGGTTCAGCTAATAAGAGTTAATAACCCTTAATAAATGGGGCTAAAGTTAGGCTTTGGTAGAGTTGTATATCTTAATCTTTTATCTAATATTGGTTTTTCCTACCCAGTGTGTAGTGTAATGTCTCCTTGCTTCAGGATCTTGATGGATAAATTCTTAGTTTTCCTAATTAAGTACTTATTCAACTTAGGGCTTCAAACATTTAGTAGTTTATTTATTCTTCTTTCTTCTATTTTCCTTTTCATCCACACCTACTACTTGTTCCTTTACCTCTATGCATCTACTCCAGCCACACCCTTCAGATAACCAAAAGTCACAACTTGATTTGGATCTTTCCATACTATTCTTCATGTTTATACATTTCATAAACATATGTTTACATTTACAAGTTATTTTTTCAACAAAATAAGATCACACTGTATTTATTTCTCTGCATCTTTGCTCAATCAAAAATATATTGTGGAAATTATCCAAAATTACCATGTATAGCAATCAGTTCATTTTGAAAATAGTTGCATCAGATTTCATTATGTGATCAGGTTTCACATTATTTCCCATGTTTTGCCAAATATTGCACAGAGTGCTGCAATTTTTCTTATGCAAATGTATTTCTATTGGATATATTTCCTTATGCAGGACAGCTGAAATAAGTAGATGGAGAAAGATAGATCAAAAAAGGGAGAGAAGAAAGCAGAAAAGGAAGGAAGGAGAGATAAAGAGAGAAGAGAAGAGAGGAGAGGGGAGGAAGAGGGGAAGGGAATATATTAAAAGCAACAGAGGAGCAATGGTATATTTACAGTTATTTGTTACAGTTGCTACATGACTGCTTTTCTACAGATAAAGAGAATTCACAAACCCACTGAATAAGAATACTATTATCTACGGATCCTTGCCAGGAATAGTTTTATGGTCTTTAAAAATTATTGTCATCTATTGGATAAAAACCAATACTTTCATTTTGACTTGAAATTTCTTACTAAGGATCTTATATTTATTAGTCATTTGGATTTGCTTTTGTGTTAATAATATACTCATACTATTTTCTTATTTTTCTATTAAGATTTTTGTCTTTTATTCTGTTTGATGAAACTGTACCTTTTCAGTATGAAAGTTTTATCTGTCATCTACCTTACATATATTTTTTTCCCTAATCTATCATTTCTCTTCGATTTTGTATAACACATCTATTGTCATAGAAATAAACTATTTAACTTTATTGAGAAATATTTTACAAATATGTTTGTATATACTCAAAGTGTACAATGTGATGATTTGACATTTACACACATTATAAAATGATTACCAAGATCAAGATAATAAGACATCTATCACCTCACTTAGTTGATATATTTAACTCTTTTTAATTTAATCTTTATAGCCAAACATTTCTTCCTTATCTTTACTAGCCTCAGTATTTTTTATCTTAGAATGTTTTTCACTGGTTACATATAAAATCTATAAATTTTATTTAATTATTGCTTTAGATTTTATATTTACATATTTAATCTATCTGGAGTTTATTTCTGAATATGATGTTTTATAAAAGTCCAACTTTGTTTTCTCCAAAATGAATATTGAGTTGTGACCATTCTATTTATTGAATATAACATTTTTTTTTTACTGTTTGAGAATAGAACACAGTCTCTTTAATATGCTTTGATATATACTGGATTTACCTATGTGCTCTGTTTCGAGCCCATTCATCTATTTATTCATACTTTTTCCAATATCATACTGTTTTGGTATATGGGAAAAGCTAAGTTTCCCCCTTTTTCCCCTAAGTTTCTGTATTTCTACATTTTTGGATGTTCTAAGCTATTTGATTTTCCACTGAACTTTAAAATGATTTGGCCAATTTTTATCTTAAACTTTTGTGGCAGATTGTAAATATAAAAGATGGCCAATCCTGCAAGCGCTTCTTACCATCTTCTTACAATATGACTCTGATTCTCCTTTTGACTATGTCAGATATGACAATATGTAACTTTGAAGTCTAAGCCATAGAATGTGATGTCTCTCATGTTTGTTTTGCTTGGGTTTTTTGTTCTTAGAATGTAGTCAACACAACCATGAGAAATTCCAAGCAGCCACATGGGGAGACCCACTTGGGAGGCACCAAAGTCCTTGCCCGCAGCCCCAGTTAAGCTCAGGGCCAACAGTCAGTATCAACTTGGCAACAATTTGAGCAAACTTTAAAATTAATCCTCCAGAAAAGTCCAATTGATATTCCACTTTAGATAAGTCAGGGATTGGATAAAATGACCTTAATTTTCTTATGAATGGATAAATGTCTGGAGATACTCATTACCTATTTTTTAAACTAAATTGTATTATATTCACACAATGAAAGATGGTACATATAGATTCTGAGTTTAAAAAACTAAAGCCTATTTTTATAATCAAATGATGAACTTTTTGTATGCCTTTGTCAGTAACTATGGTACACATTATTACTATTTATCATTACTAATATTTAATATTTCTCTCTATCCTGACACATCAGAGTATTGCATCACTCTATCCAGTTGAAGTTAGACATAGCCAAGTGAAGAGTTTTGGGCAATGATGTCTGAGCTTTCATTTACTAGTGGAATATTTAATTGCTTGTACTGAAACTTCCAATTTGTTCTTTCATTACAATGATATTTATGGAAATACTTGTAAAATTGGGAGAGTAAAAAGCCTGGAAGGGTAAAGCAACCCATAGCAAAATGTTGCATGGAGTCACCTGGATCCTCACAGACTTGGTGTGTTTTAAGCTGCTGAGATTTTAGGATTGTTGGTCCACTCAGCGTAACCTAGCCTTGTCTGATTATTCCAATAACATTACATCTTGTAAATAAAATTCTTTTTCTCTAGTATAATTTATTTTCTTTTTTAAGAGTGTTGAGCAAATAACTCAAAAAACACCTGCATAATAGAACAAAGATTAAAAGAACTTGTATATAAAAAGTATAAATATGGTTACATTTCAGACTCTTTAGGCCATCAAATCATCTTAAAACTGATTCCAGTTATTCAATAGCAATCTGAAAAAATGTCAATGTTTAGACAAAAGAAATATGGAAAATAACACTGTTTAGAAGAAAAGATGTAAAAATATTATAAAATATGGTAAATTCAAACAGGCAAAAAATCCTATCAAAATATATTTTCATTTAATATTTGATTACCATATGAATTACATGTTGTTATTTAGTACAGAAGTAACTCACGGAACTTGGTTTTGTTTGGAATTTAGGTATATTTTTTCCTAGTTTTTTAAAACATATACATATATATACAGTAAAACTGATTATATATCTTAAATTTGGTAGATTTTCAATAAAGCAAATTTAGTTAAAAACTGTACTAGGCAGGCCAGATGACCAACCATAGTTGCCAAAACTGTCGAATAATAAAAAATAACACATGTAACAAGTTTCAATAAATTTAACATTGCTTTTACTCAGAAAGTTACACAGAGATCTGTACAAAATTCAACAACTGTGGACTTTGGCAATGACAACTGAAAACTCTGGAAATGAGCCATAAGTTTATAAATCATATGGGCAGGATTAAAATACCTCTAAATTTGTTTCATATAATTTAAAATCTAGTACTCTGTCCTACTTGCAATTTTTTTAAAATTATCCTTATTCCCATATTCAAAACCTAAATTAGCAAGAAAAAATACATCCTCAGCTAAATTTCCACAGGGATTATCCTTCCAGTTCACCCTTGTATTCAGACCAACTATTCAGTGCAATCTTTTTTTTTTGTTTGTTTTATTTTCAACAATAGCTGACCCATATTAGCAGCTTCAAAATATACTGGCATGATTCAAGAAGATATTTCTATTTTTTTTTAAACCTTAATTATTCTTCAATACAGAATTTGTATCATGAAGAATCAATAATCTCTCTGTCCAGATAACCATCACTAGAATAGAACTTAAAAAATATATTACATAGATTCTGAGGCACCATTTTATTTTCACCAAATAACATATTCGAAAAGAGAACACAACTTGTAATTGATGGTGTATTACAATTGCCTTTTCCAGAAAGCGGTCATGGCATAGTTGCCATTGCCTGCACATGCCCCAATGCAGATAAAACTGTTTACATTGTCATCACTCAAATTGAGCTATAGACATTGTTGTATGATAGACATTGAGCTTAATTGCTTTTTTTAACTTATTTTTTAGTATAAAATTTATTTATGTATTTTTTTCATACTGACCTTCATTAACGAAATCCAAGAAGTTTTCAGCTGTATACTTTAACAGTAAGGCATATATATATTACACTGTGTGTTCTCTTCTCATAGTTCGATTTCTTTCAGTGGCCACATATTTAACCCCTTACCCTGTCTACCTCTCCCATCCCCCCACCCTTCTGGTAACCTCTAGTCTGTAGTAATATGTCCATGAGTCCTCTTTTCACTTGTATTGTTCAATTGTTGCTTTAGGGTTGTATCTCACATATAAGTGATATTCATATGATTTTCAACTTTTCTATCTGGTTTATTTCACTTAGCATGATTTACTTGGGGTCCATCCACATTGTCACATATGGTAGTATTTATCTCTCTTATGGCTGATTAAATTCATTGTGTAAATCATAAATTCTCTTTAAGTCCAAGGTCCTTGAGTTCAGTCCCTATGCTTTCTTCTATGCATTTTATTGTTTTAGGTCCTAATCAGGTCCTTAACCCACTTTTTAGTTAATTTTGGTGGTGTTGATAGACAACAGTCTAGTTTCATTCTTTGCAGGTGGCTTTCCATTTTCTCACCACCATTTATTATTAAAGAGGCTTTCTTTTGTCCACTGTATATTTTTGGCATTTTTATCAAATGTACATACACACATTTACACACACACACACACACCACACACACACACACACACCACCTCTTCTTTATCCAATCATCTATCATAGGACACTTCAGTTGCTTCCATGTCCTGACCACTGTGAATAATGCTGTTATGAACATCGGGTGTGCAAAATATATTTCAGATATGGGTTTTCATGTTTGGGGTAAATACCCAGTGGAGGAATTGCTGAATCATATGGTAGAACAATTCTTAGTTTTTTGAGGAATCTCCGTACTGTTTTTCCATAGCGGCTGTTCCAATTTTCAGTCCTCCCAGCAGCATATGAGGGTTCCTTTTCTCCACATTCTCTTCAACATTTGTCATTATTGTCCTGTTGATTATAGCTATTCTAACAGATATAAGGTGGTATCTCGTTGTGGTTTTGATTTGTATTTCCCAAATAGCTAGTGATGTTGAGCATCTTTTCAGATATTTGTTGGTCATTTGTATGTCCTCTAGGGAGAAGTGTCTATTCAGGTTCTCTGCCCATTTTTTTGATTGGATCGTTGTTCTGTTGTCGTTGTTGTTGTTGTTATTGAATTGTATGAGTTCTTTGTATATTTTACATATTAGGACTTTATTGAAGGTGTTGCTTGCAAATATATTTTTCCCATTCTGAAAGTTGTCTCTTTACCTTGTTGATGATTTATTTTGCTGAGCAGAAGCTTTTAGTTTTGATGTAGTCCCATTAATTTATTTTAGTTTTTTACTTCTCTTGCCTTTGAGGTCAAATTTCAACAATCTCTTTAAGTCCAAGGTCCTTGAGTTCGTTCCTAGTGTTTTTCTTCTATGCATTTTATTGTTCCTATTATTCAGGTCCTTAACCCACTTTTAGTTTAATTTTGGTGTGTGTGATAGACAACAGTCTAGTTTCATTCTTGCAGGGCTTCCAGTTTTCTCACCACCATTATTAAAGAGGCTTTCTTTGTCCACTGTATTTGGCTTTTTTGTCAAAAATTATTTCATATAAATATGGGTTTACTTCTGGACTCTCTATTCTGTGCATGGTTATGTGTCGTTTTCTTGCCAATACCATGCCGTTTTGAGAACTATGTCACTTTTAGTATAATTTGAAGTCAGGAGAAGTGATTCATCCAGCCTCGTTCTTTTTTTCAGTAAGTGGCTTTGACAATTTGGGATCTTTTGTGCTCCCATACAAATCTGATGATTTTTTTTTATATTCTTTAAAAAATGCTTGATATGTTTTGATGGGGATGGCATAAATCTGTACAATGCTTTAGGTAATATGGTCATTTTTAATACTGTTGCTTCTTTCCAACCAAGACACAGAATATCTTTCCATTCTTTGTATCTACTTCAATTTCTTTTAATAGGGTCTGCAGTTTTCAGTATATAGGTCCTTCACATTTTTTTGTATAGATTTATTCCTAGTATTTTATTTATTTTGTTGCAATTGCAAAAGGAATATTTTTTCCACATTTTTTCTTACACTTCATTATTAGAGTATAGAAACGCTAGATTTTTGAAGTTGATTTTGTATCAGAGACTTATACTGTATTTGCTTTATTGTTTCTAGTAGTGTTCTCTTGTGGCGTCTTTAGGGTTTTCTATACAGAGAATCATGTCATCTGCAAATAGTGACAGTTTGACTTCTTTGTTTCCCATTTGGATGCCTTTTCTATCTTTCTCTTGCCCAATTGCACTCGCTAGGAATTCCAATGTTATGTTGAATAACAGTGGCAATAGTAGTCACCCCTTGCCTTGTTCCTGATCTTAGAGAGAAAGTTTTAGTTTTCCACCATTAAGTATAATGTTGGTTGAGGGTTTGTCATATATGGCCTTTATTATGCTAAGGTACTTTCCTTCTATACAGATTTTGTTAAGTGTTTTAATCATAAATGGATGCTGTATCTGTCAAAGGCTTCTTCTGCATCTATTGATATAACCATATAATTCTTATTTTTTAATATGTTTATGTGGTGTATCACAGTAATCAATTTGCGTGTGTTGTACTGTCTCTGTGCCCGTGGGATGAAGCCCACTTGATCATGATGTATAATCTTCTTAATATGTTGCTGTATTTAGTTTGCTAGTATTTTATTAAGGATTTTTGCATCTGCGTTTATGAGAGATATAGGTCTGTAGTTTTCTTTGTTGTGTGTACCCTTACTAGGTTTTGGTATCAGAGTAATAATGGCATCATAAAATGAGTTGGGAAGTATTGCATCCTTTCAATTTTTTTTTTTTGGAAGAGTTTGAGGAGAATAGATATTAAATCTTCTCTGACTTTTTGGTAGAATTCACTGGTGAAGCCTTCTGGTCCTGGGCTTTTACTTTTTGGTAGGTAGTTAATAATTGCTTAAATCCCATACTGCTGATCGGTCTACTTAGATTTTGCAGATCTTGGTTCAGTCTAGGAAGGTTGTATTTTTCTAGTACCGGTCCATTTCTTCTAGGTTATTAAATTTTGTGTTATATACTTTTTCATAGTATTCTTGAATGATCCTTTCTATTTCTGCGGTGTCTGTTGTAATTTCTCATTCTTCATCCCTGATTTTGTTTATTTGTGTCCTTCCTCTTTTTTTCTTTAGTGAGTCAACTTTATTAACCTTCTCAAAGAACCAATTCTTTGTTGCACTTATTTTTTTTGTATTCAATTTCATTTATTTAAGCTCTAATTTTTATTATTTCTTTCCTTCTGTTAGCTTCATTTGTTATTTTGTTTCTAGTTTTTTTTTTTTAAGATGCATTAGATTGTTCATTTGGGTTCATTATTTGGATCTTTGAATCCTCTCCTTTTCAGTGATGTTGTCTCAATTTGTCCCTTTGTATGCTGAACATTCGTTACTATCTTGCTATAGCAAATCTCTTCTTATTGTTTAAGCTTACAATACTCTCTTAGGAAAGTTTTCCACTCCTCTGCTTCTATTTGACTGATAATCACCTTACTCCTAAATATATGTATATTTTTGGGTCATTTTGTTTTAGGTGAGTTGACCTCTTTCTGTATTTCTGTAGTGTAAGCCTCATATTGAAGAATGCTCTCCATTTTTGTATGTCTGAACAGGTCTTTTTATTCTCCTTCATATCTAAAGGAAAGCTTAGCTGAATACATTATTCTAGGCTTAATAGTTCAAATACTGGATTCCACCCTTTTCAGCTTGTAAGGTTCGTGCTGAGAATTCTGACGATAATCTAGTGTGTGTGTATGTGTGTGTGTGTGTGTGTGTGTGTGTGTGTGTGTGTGTGTATTATAAGTTACCATTTTCCTCTCCCTGGTTGCCCTGAGAATTTTGTCTTTGTCATTGATTTTTGCTAATCTTAATACAATGTGTCTTGGTGAAGGACTTTTTGGGTTGAGATTGGGTGTTCTGTGGACTTTTGGAATTTCAAGCTCCAACTCCCTCTTTGGATTTGGGAAATTCTCATCCACTATTTGTTTGAAAAAGCTTTCTACTCTGTACTGCTTTCTTCTTCTTCAAAAATGCCCATTATTCTTATACTTCATATCCTGATGGTATCAACTAGTTCTTGTATTTATTTTTTATTATTTTTCATTCTTTGGTTTCTTCTCTTCTTCCTTTCTGATTTATGTCTAGATTTCTGTCTTCGATATCACTGATCCTTTCCTCCATGGTCGACTTTATTTCTAAGCTTGCTATTTCATTTTCCAACTCTTGCAGTGTGTGTGTGTGTGTGTGTGTGTGTGTGTGTGTGTGCGCGCGCGCGTGCGCGCGCGCACGTGCATTATCTCCAGAAGATCTATTATGTTCTTTTTGAAGGTTTCAATCTCTTTTCTAAAGAACTCATTCTGCTCATCTAGTAGTTTTTTTCAATTCCTGAAATTGTTGGTATGAATTGTTTTGGATCTCATTGAGTTTTTTCAGAAGTACCATCCTGAATTCTCTGTCATTTAAGTCTCATATTTCTGTCTGTTAGCTTAATTTTGGAAATGTTTCTTTTTGTTTCTGAGCTGCCTTGTCACTTTGGTCATTCATGTGTTTAATGGACTATGTCTCTACCTGGGCATCAATGGAAGTATATTCTGCCCCCCCTCCCCAGAAAGATTTATTATATAAAGGTCTCTCTTAGCCTGCTGTAAAGAAGGCGTTTTTCTTTTGGTTCCAGTAGTTGGCATCTAAGTCTCTTGGATTCCTGCTTTATATAATGCCTTAATAATGCTTTTTTTTCTTATTGATGTTTAATCATGCTTGCTACTGTCAGTCTCAGTCTCTGTCTGTGTTATCGACAGTTTCAGTAGCATTTGCTCAGATTACCGTGGGCTCAGCAGTGTTTGGTCTCAGAGGGTATGGGGAAAGGGACCCTCTGGTTTGGGGATTGGAGGCTGCAGCTCAGCCTCGGTTTTATAACAAGTGCTGGTAAAAAATCAACTGTTTTTTCTCTGCTGTCCTGATTCTCTCTTCCTGCCCCGATGACTGGGCCCTGATGCCAGTCATGTGGAGCTCACAGTGCTCCCAGGCATAGATGTTCAGGATGTCACCACACCTTCTCCCTCTCCTTTCTTCTACATGGAGCTCCCACAGCTGCGATAGGAAGCTTCTTTTTTCTTCCAGTCCACCTCCCCACACCCGAGGTTCTGACCTGTGGTAGCTCTTATTTCAGATCTCATGCTCAGAAGTGGTGGTGTGCGGTTTTGGTGTTTTTTTGTTGTTGAGTTTTAGATGTTCAGCTTATTGTCGTTTCAATGGGAGAGATCTGGGGTGTCTCTCACTCCTCATGTTTTTCAAAACTTTAATTGCTCTTTAAAGTTTTTTCCAAAAATGTCTCATATGATTTAGCATTGAAATTAATATATATTTAATATATATATATAGCACATGTAGAAAAGCCTGGAAAACAAATCAGGGGTCATAAATATTGTAACAATGAGGTAAATTATCTTATTAGTGGAATAAATATTTTGCAAGTTTAATTACCTAAAGAGTAGGCTATGAAATGAATATTAGTGTAAAGGATATTCAGGAGTGATTTTGAGATCAACATCTGTTGAAAGAAAACAAAGGGACAATATTGGACAGAAAGAGAAGTTAGGACAAAATTGTGTCTTTACAAATGCACCATCTATACTCATGAATAGCTCTGAAGCTAGGCTGGTACTTTAGAATCAACTGGTATTTGACATCAGTTGCTCCAGGAATGGCGTGGTCCCTAGGAAGTGACAATTCCCTATAACCAAGATAATTCTGAAGGAAGCTGACAGCTGAGGGCTATCTCGCAGCAACACTCTAGTAGCTGGAAGATTACATGCTTCACTCCTGAAAGAGAATCAGAATGTCCACTACAGAGTTCAATTTAATTTTTCTTCCAAAGGAATAATTAAGTGCTTTAAAGGACCAAAGAAGAACAACCCAAGTAAATGAAGCTCTGTTAAGTTTTATCACTGAGATATATGCAAGGAGTTTATCAATCTCAAGACAAGCAATGCATTGAAGGCAAGATAATTTCCATATTCCTGGAAATAGATGAAAGAAAATTAAGTACAAAAAGAGACTGATAGGACATTTCATATGTAATGTAGGAATATTATTAAAGCATTGTTATCTACAATCATCATTAAATTCTTGTGTCGTAGACTAATCAGCAGATATTTTCCCTTAGAACTATATAAAAAATGTTGTAGCTAAGAACCAATGGCATCATATTTGGTGAAATAAGGTATATATGTATGTAATTTTTAAAAATCTAAACATTACAAGTTAAATATAAAATACAATGAAAGATCAAATTTTCCCTCCTTTTTCTGTTCATAAGTCCCTCTCTTTGAAGAAACAATCATTACAGGCTTATCTCTTGTTTTGTCATACTTTGTTTATTATGTTTCATAGGTATTTTACTTTTGTACAAATTGAAGGTGAGCCCCTCCACTAGCAAAAAAGATTATGACTCACCTTATTGTGATACTTTCTTTATTGCAGTGATCTGAAACCAAAGCCATAAAATCTCTGAGGTATGCCTGTAATAGCTTTTAAGAGGCTATTTTTTCCCTTCAATTGCTTATATTTTGAAAATTTTTAATCTTACAGCAAAGTTATAGTATAACGAGCATGCCTGCAATCTCCCTCACTCTCTCTCTCTTTATCTCTCTCTCTTATCTCTCTCCAGACACACACAGACATGTGATGAAGCCATCTTAAACCCTCCAAATAGAATCAACTATTGGCTGAATATCACTGAGTCACTTCAGTTGACATAATGTTTCCATTGAGGGATGTTTCTGTGAATATTGCCCAGTTGACCACTATTTCTCAGGAGGCTGCAGAGTTGTTGAATTTGTTATGTTACAGGGAAGATAGGAAGCCTTCCTGAATTTTATTTTATATAGAATACAAGTCCTAGAAAATACATTAATTCCCCAGAACTGCCATGCTTATTTTAAAAGGAAATTAAGATTTTCCTACATAATATTATCTAAAAATACTTCTTGTTCCTTAACTTCTATTCTGGAATGCATAACCTCTGTAATAGTCTTACTGAGATGTTTAATCTAAATTTAATCATGAAAAAACTAGCAGTTGTATATCCAAATTATAGAAAATTCTAAAATGCAACTAGACTGGACACTTTCAAATGTCAATATAATAAAAGAGAGGTAAATATTGGAGAACTATACCTGATAAAGAGAGCTTAATGACAACCAGATACAATGTGTGTATCTGATTAGGTTTTGGGTTGGTGTGAGGGGTGGCAAGGGCTCCCTCCTTGACCAAACTTCAGTCTGGCTCCTGTAAGCCTTCTCAACCTGTAGGCTTACCCTTGACTTGCTGAACCCAATTTTGGTATAGAACTCCGTTAATCAGTTTTAGCAGCAATCCTGCTAAACGGAGTTTAGACAAAATACTCCAGCCTTAATATCTAAACAAATTTCTCTTCTCCCACCTTTGATATCCAATCAAGTTCTTCATAGTAATTTCTATTCACTGAGTTCATCACCTTGCCCGTTGGCTATAAATTCACATCTGCCCTTGCTATATTTGAAGTTGAGCTCAGTTCCGTACTTAAGTCTCTTCCCCTACTGCAGTAACTTGAATAAAATCTGTCTGGCCATTTTAACAAGAGTTTAGTGCATTTTTTTAAACAGGTGGGATAGCTCCATAGGACACTTTTGTGACTTTTGAAGAAATTTTAACATAGATTGTATTTTAGATATTATTGTTTTAGTTCTAAATATTTGGGGTATAGTGTGTGCCCTTGTCTTAGAAGATACATGTTGAGGTATATACTGGTAAAGCTTCATGATATCTGAAACACACTTTCAAATTATTTATCTACATTGTCAAATTTGTGTGTGTGCGTGGAGAGAGATGAGAGAGAGTGATGGAGAGTGAGAGAGAGATTGCAGGCATACTCATTATACTATAACTTTAAGATTAAAATTTTTCAAAATATAAGCAATTGAAGATAAAAAAAATAGCCTCTTAAAAGCTATTACAGGCATACCTCAGAGATATTATGGCTTTGGTTTCAGAACACTGCAATAAAGCAAGTATCACAATAAGGTGAGTCATAATCTTTTTGCTATTGGAGGGGCTCACCTTCAATTTGTAAAAAAGTAAAATACCTATGAAACATAATAAAACAAAGTATAACAAGAGGTAAGCCTGTAATGATTGTTTCTTTAAAGAGAGGGACTTATGAACAGAAAAAGGAGGGAAAATTGATCTTTTCATTGTATTTTTATATCTTACTTGTCATGTTTTCAAATTGGAGCTAAATATTTATTTTTCACGTAATATTGACCTCTGTGTAATCAAGAATACTCCACTATTGTCTGCTGGATCTTCTTATAACCTCAGGCACTGCCTAAGTTTTAATGAGTTCTCTTTCTTTATCACAGGATATCAATAAACTTGTATTCTTTCACGAAAATGCTTTGATGTGGTTATTTAATCAAGATTTAAGGAATTAAACTATGCAGTCATTTTACCAGAAATGACAAACAACTCACACATGTGCAGGCAATAACAACTATGTAATGACCGCCATTTGTCTACAAGGAATTGTAAGAAAACAGTTCATTGCAAGACACATCTTATTTCAGATAACTTAGAATGTGAAAAATAAATATGTATCTTAAAATAGATGAAATATCATGCTTTTATTATTAGGTATTTAACCCATTAGGCATATGCTTTTATATGTGATAAGACTTAGAAATCTTGCTACATTTTTGTCTGATGAACATATTGAATTTTAAACAGTCATTACATAAAACATTTTTTACTCTCTGAAGGTAAGAACCAATTGAAAGATAGATGCCTAATGATCAAAATGTCAGTTTTACTACTAATACAGATAATAAGAGACAAAGAAATTTATAGTTCTTTGGTCAAAAGGCCTCCCTGAATTATCTGCCTACCACCCTTCTTCCCCATTGTGTATAAACCAGCACTATCCAATAGAATATTTTGTAATGATAAAATTATCCTCTATTTGTACTTTCAAATAAGGTAGCCACTAGCCACATGTGGCTATTGAGCACCTGAAATATGGCTAATGTGAATAAAGAATTGAATATTTAATTTAATTTTATCTAATTTTAAAAATACTTTGACACTTATGGCTAGAGACTATTTGAACAGTTCAGATCTAGATTGTGCCATTCTTTCCACTCAATATAATTGACTAATGTATGTTATTGACATCAGGTAGATAATTTTCTTCTCTGAAGAGAAGAATAAATATGAATGGAGACTAAAAATTCCATATCTATCTGAAGATCTTCTACACAGAATCTAAACATGGAAACTTGGTCATGGCTTAACTGGGTACTCTGCAAGACTGCAATCAATGTATTGGCTAGGCTGAGTTCTCATCCCAAAGTTCAACTGAGAAAGGTTCTTATTCTAAGTTAATAATATGATTGCAGGCAGTATTCCGTTCCTTGAAGGTCATTAGACTAAATCCTCAATTTTTCTTGCTATCAACCAGAATATACCCTCAGTCCTTTTCTATGTGGCCTTCTCCAAGAGGCATTTTGTAGCACACAGCAGCTTGCTTCTTAAAAGCCAACAATGAAGAGACTCTCTTAGCTAGTCAGAAGTTACAATCTTACATAACATTATCGCATACATATAATCACATATATCCCATCACTTATGCCATATTCTATTGATTATAATCAAGTCACAGACCTTTTCAGCAATCAAGAAGAGGAAATTTCACAAAAGAGTGAACAATAGATGGTGGGGAGCATGGGTCCACCTTAAAGATTATCACACCAGAAAATATGTTAGGAATACAAATTCTGGGGCCCTACCTTAGGCCTTCTGAATCAGTAACTCTGCATATGAGTCCCAACGACCCATGATTTAACAAAGCCCTTTAGCTGATGCTGATGCATGCTGAATTTGAGAATCCCTGAAATAACCCATCTTTCCCCTACTGAATTGAAATGCTAACCTTGTCATATCTATGTTTGAGATTGTTAGTTGTCTATCAATATCTGTTTTCCCTTTCATCTATAGTCATATATTTACTTTTCAGCAAGACGGATGGATACCTAATAAATATTTTTCTTTTGGCTTATTTTGTACCGGTTGTGGCCAAGTGATTAAATTTTGGGTTAATGGAAGTGGTATGTGTGACTTCTCAGAAAGTAACCTTAAAAGAAAGGGATTTTTGCTTTTATTTTTCCTTTTTTCTCTTTCTGCCTGACTTTAATTCAGGTGGGATGATAGGAGTTGAAGCAGCTATTTTAAATCATAAATGACCTTGAAAATTAATACCACATAATATGAAACAACAAGACAGAAGAAGCCAATATCACTAATACAGTTGCATAGCATCCCAGCATCAAATTATTTTCCCCCAACAAATGAGAGAAATAAAATTGTCTCTTTTAAGACTGCTGTTTCGGGTCTCTTGCAGTTAATTCCAACAAACATTATATATGCTCTTGGATCAATTTCTGGACCCCCTAATTTTTCTCTTTCAAAGATACATTTTTGTATTTCTGTATCAGAGTCATATCATATAGAGTAAATAGTAAATTTTAACTTCTGGTGAGCCAGCCCTCCCCTCTCTACTCTACTTTTTCAATAATACTTACTTGAACTTTATAATAATTTATGTGGTTTCCCAAAAATAATAATTCCACTGAGATTACCTGATGCACTAAAGAAATGCATTAACTTCTGAGGTAATTATATTTTTGAGGTATTATGCCTACCCATCTGAGAACATGGTGTGGGTCTTTATTTACAGATTTAGTTTTATGTTATTTTATAACAATTTACCATCTTATTTATATAGATCCTGCCATATTTCTATTAATTATTTTCCAGAGTATTTTGTGGTGATAGTACTAGTGTGAGGAAAATATTTTTATTTTTTATTGGTAATTGAGTAGTTTATAGAAAATTTGATTCCAAACACGCCTTCAAAATATCTTATTATTTTTACTAGTGTTTAGAAGAATTGGTGAATTTCTTAGAATATTTTTTAAATAATTGTTTTTAATATTTATTAAAAAACAACTTTTCTTTAATTTTTAAATATTATAGTAAAAGTTTCATTTTATTATCTTTTCCACTGTATAAAACCTCTGGGAACAATGTTAAGAATTGTGAGTATAACATCTGTCTTTTTCTCACAATAATATAAATATTTCATTATTATTTGTTTGCTGTTAGTTTTATAGCAAATATATTTATCATGTTTTGTAGTTCTTTTAATTTCTATTTATCTATATTTTTAATTAAGTTGGATGCTTAATTTTAGCATGTATTGATGCTAGTATATATTTTCCCCAAAGCTAATTTGTAAATATCTATGCACCCCTATGTTCACTACATTGCTATTCACACTAGCCAAGATATGGAACCAAACTAAATGCTTATCTCTAGACAATTGAATAAAGAAGTATGGTTCATATATACAATGGTATATTACTTGGACATAAAAAATTAAATCTTACCATTTGCAACAACATAGATGGATATAGCGGCTACTCCGCTGAGTGAAATAAGTCAGACAGAGAAGGATAAATATTATATGATTTCACTTATATACAGAATATAAGGATCAAAAGGAACAAACCAAATGAAAATAAACTCACAGATACAGAAGACAATCTAGTGACTGCCAGAGGGAGGGGTTGCGAGGCTGGAGAAAAAAGTGAAAGTATGAAGTACAAATTAGTAGTTACAATATAATTCATGGGGATGTTGAGTACCACATAGGGAATATAGTTAATAGTATTGTTGATGCTGTGTTAAAGCCAGGTGGGTGACAGAGTAATCAGGGGGATCATTTCATAAAATTATAAATATCTAACCAATGTGGTATATACATGAAACTAATAAAAAAAAAAGAAAAGAAATATGTTTCCCCTTTAATTTATTGGTAGAATGAACTTTGTTGATAAATTTTCTTAAATTAAAGAATGCTGCACTTATGAAGCAAAATATATTCAATCTTCACAGTATATTGTTCTCTTAATTTATTCCTCAATTTAGTGGGCTATTTTTTTAGATTTTTAAAATTTATGTTTATTTTAAATTTGTTTAATATCTTCTCTTTGTGCTACTTTTGAGGTTTATCATTTAAGTAGTAATGTTCTATTGGTTTCATACAACGAATTATAGAAATTTTCATCTTTTTCTGTTGATGAATGAATTTGAAAAAAATTAGAAGTTTTATCTGTCTTAAAAGTTATATGTAACTGAACAGGAAAATCATCTAAGCCTGGTCTATTTCTAAATAAGATGATCTTTTGGCTTCTCTCTTCTGTCTTCTAAGACTACTTTTATGTTTAATTATTTCACCATTTATTTGGTCAGTTTTGGTCATTTATATTCACAATAAAATAATTTGTATCCTTCAGATTTCAAAATTACTTGAGTAATGTCCCACTTTATTTTTTTTTACTAATTTCCACATCTGTAATTATATTTCTTGTACGACATATTTTTACTTTATTATCTTTACTAAGTTTAGACAGAGGTTTACCTACTTAACTTTTTTAAGAATTTATTTTGGTTTCATTTGCCATTTCTTCCGTTTTTAAGTTTAAATGTTAGAAAAGCAGATTTCAGAATGATAGTGAGAGGACTTTGTCTTCATAAAACAATCATAACTGATAAAAGTTATTAAAAACTCAAAAAACACGTAAACAGCCATTTAAAGTCTCTGAAAATTGTTCTAAGGGCATATAATAAATAAGCATTTTTTTCAAGAAAGACTACTAAATCTTGGTAAAACAGACTGTGTATGTAACATTTGAGCCGCAACTTACTTCCTCTCTCCAACCCAGCTCAGCATAATTAGAGGTCCACTGATGTGGACAAGAGCAAGAGGTCCCTTCTCTTCCCTATTTACCATCTAATGTTACAGTGTCTTCCGGAGAATGGGAGCACTCACTATCAGTATGTCTTATTCCTCCAAATTTTTTGTTGCAGAAGCTCAATTCCAGGCAAGCAGCATTCTGAAAGTTCTGAGAATCTCTTCTTCCACACAACCCCCACTCATGGGGTATAAGCCCTTTTCCAGGTATGGTAGGCTGAGAATACTGTTGTCTATTTATCTTCATTTCAGGTTACTCATAATATGGAGATTCCACATCAAGAGATACAAACTAAGAAAACATGAAGCTACCATCTTTTTAATCTTGGACATAGAACAGGAGTGTCTGAGAGTAGTGAGCCACTGTCATCATCGCAAGTTCTGGAATAAGGAGAAGAGTGTTTGCCATCCCCCAAATATGCCTTTTTAGGATATTTATTATTTTCAGCTGGTTTTATTTTTAAGAAAAACAAAAAAAAAACCTCAAAATAATCTTTGACCTTACTCCTAATTACCTAAAATAATGTATACAGAATACCAACTCCAAGAAGGAAGCTATCATCACACATAACTATAGCGTGAAAGAAACTAAGTGTGATAGACAGGGAAGAACCTCAAGGCCAATTTGACTGAGGTCCTCTCTGTGTCCCATTGTTAAAGATAGTGCAGCAAACATTTGTCTACCAAAACTTACTTTTCCATCTCCATGTGAATTGCCTTCCTCCCCTTTGAAGTCTCAAACCACTATTTTTCCTTTCTCCTTGGCTCAAGATGGCATATAAGCTTTAACTGATCAATTTGTTCATGGGCCCCATATTTTTATAGAACTCCCTGTCTATGATACATAACTAAATTCTGTTATTTCCCCCTATTAATCTGTTTTTTTTTTATCATGTTAGCTATTTGACCAGCCAGAAGAGCTAAGAAAGAAAAGGGGAAATTTCCCCTCTCCCACAAAAACAATGGTAGACAGATTTTGTACAGCAATAGAGGCAAGTTGTAAGAACAGAAAACCCTGAAATACTCCCCAAGCTATCAGGCTGTATGTAAAACAGACTGGGGATGTTCGAGCCTAGGTAATCTGTTGAAAATAATGCAAATTTTGGTGGGAAGCAATTTGAGGACACAATTGGCTCTATGAGAACAAGCCAAACCATAGACTACCTAGAACTTTACCAAGGGCAATCAAGAAAAGGGACAGCCAAGAAGATAATTTCTGAGATTATGAAAACTACATGGTCACAGATACAAGTGGCTGGAAATAAGAGCTTGTAGAAATTCTGTTTGAGTTGCTCCATTTTTTTTTTCATTAAAATAGGAATCAATATTGTCAGATAAGAATGAGTGAACTGATCATCTAGAAGAGTAGGAGAGAAAATAAATTAATATGTCATGGTTGTTGGGCAGCATTAAGATATACTTGAAGTTAAAAACCATTAACTTGACGTTCCAACATTTAACAGACTCAAACATTCACATTATGATGATATTTTTTCCTCCTTTGACTTTGACAAAATTACTTTTGTTGTTTCTTCCATTTCTATTGTTTCTACCTCCTTGTCTCAATTAATCATAGTGTTGCCTCCTTTTATCATCCATATCTCATCTCAAATGTCTTCTCATAGAGGCCTTCAAAGGTTGTTGAGAATTTAGCTAAACAACTCTGTAATGCTGCTGCCTCAGCATCCATTTTGTGTGGGTAAGTGGCCTTCAGGGACCTTGAACTGACATCAACCTCACACAAGTGCATGCAGTAAATAACAGTTCTCCAAGTTATTAAGCAAGTATAACTTCCTAATATTATCTACCCAATGTCCCTGGTAAAAACAGATACAAACAAACAAACAAAAAAATATCTCCTACCTCCCAACTCCTTCTTTTTGTGTACCCTTTTGATAAGAATTCCACCCCTAGAGATTACCAAAACCTTGCTCTTTTTGGTTTGAATTGACCAAATTTGCCTTAGCCCAGGAACATCAAAAGCACTCTATGGACCCTATTAAAGCCATGTGCCCAGTTCTGCCGTTTACTCTCTGCCTGGACCTTGCCTTGACATTCCTGTGTGGTCTCTGGAGACATGCTATGTATATACATATATATGTGCTGTGTATGTGCTTGTGGCTCACCATCAGCATCCCAGCACTTCAGGGCTCTGCTTAGCAATTGTTAATTTAATAAAATTCACAAACAAAGATGTTTATGGTATTTTGCTAAACCAAATCTATTCCAACTAGTCTAATTTATTCATAGCAATCCCATTTACTTTTTACAGTGATTTTCCTAGAAGCTTGTGACCTCATTTTGGCCAATAAATAGTGAGCTGAAGGTACCTGAGAAAGTTTTTCTCATTCTTGAACAATGATATCTCCTTTTCTTTCTCTATATGTTTCTATGACATCAAGAGATGTGACAACAAAATTGCAGCAATCTTTTTAATCTCAGTCTGAAGTGAAGCCAACAAACAATGGTACGTAAAACCAAAGGAATTACAAGAAAACAAAGTTAGAGTCTGGATATAGCCTATCTGAAACTTCCTTGCTTTAGGATATTGATGTTAAGTCAAATAACGGCATTTCTTATTTTAAAGTTGGTTGAGTCATCGTTTTTTTGTTATATGGAGCTAAAACATCTTAATTTATGCAAACCCAAATAAAATAATCAACTCTATCATATTACTTTGTTTGATTTTCCTCATTTATCACTGTCAGACATTCTCTTATAAAAGTATGTATTCTTATTTTTTCCTGTCCCCTGCATTTTTAGATTATAAACTCCATAAGAGCAGAAACTGTTTTTCTTCTCATCATTACATGTTCATTGCCTAGAGTAGTGTTTGCCACACCATAGGCCCTCATTAAATACCTGATGAATGTATGACTTTTCTCTCTTTCTCTTTCTCTCTGTCTTTCAGGCCTATCTTCCTATTGTCTTCCCTGCCTCAATAGTTCACTCTCTAAATATTTGTTTAAGATATTTGCTTTGCTGCTTTCTTTCTCACTAATAATATCACAGATATAAACATTAGCTATAATGTGATAACCATGGTCCAGTTAGGTATTTGGAAATATCCATAAGCATTGCCACTAGAATGAAGGGATGAAAGGGCCTTTTGTTCTTTAGGTGACTAAAAACCTCACTTCATCAGGTGGTCAGATTTCAAAAGTCTTATGGCCAAGACATCCTCTCCAGGGATAGAGTGGGTCTGACTAGTTTCTTCTTCTTCTCTTTACTTCCCCATTGAAGGGGGAAAGGTAATATCCTAGACCAGTGATTATATATAGTTGTCATTCCAGAGGAAGATTTTTCTCACTTTTCTTCATCACATAGTTCCTCCCTTTTATAACCAAAATTCATGTCATGTATTGCCATTATTCATCACAATATACTCAAATTATAGCCCTATTTTACAAATGAGAAAAAGAAGAGTTTAAAAATTGCCCCATAGTAATCTAGCTTTAAGGTGGAAGAATTAGGATTTGAGCCAAGATCTGTACGATTTTAGAAGCTGAGAATTCAACCACTAAGCAATACTGGCATCAGATAAAATTCTAGCTAAGCCCACTTATACATTGAAAGAACATCTTTTTTTATTTCTTTATTTTTCTATCAGAACCCATATTCTGGGTGTAATAGCACTTCATTAGGCTTTATGTTGTACACAATGATCTTGGTTAAGACTTCTTTTAAATTAAAATCTCTATTAGGGTTATCCAGAAAAAAAAAAAACAAACAGTACCAATAGGAGAGAAGAGAGAAGAGAGAGAGAGAGAGAGAGGAGAGAGAGAGAGAGAGAGAGAGAGAGAGAGAGAGAGATTTTTAAGGAATTGACTCACACAAGTTTGGAAGTTGGCAAATCTAAAACCTAAAGGTTAGCCTGGCAGGCTGAAGAAAAGTTGATACTGTAGCTCAAATCTGAAGGCAGTCTGCTGACAGAATTTCTTGTTCCTCAGAGGGAGGTCAAGAATTTTTCTCTTAAGCCCTTAAACTCTGCATGAGACCCAACCATGTTATGTATTATAATGTACCTAACTCAAAGTTTACTTATTTAAAAGGTAATCACATATAGTTTAATGAAGTCACATTTATTAATTTTCCACTTTTGTTTCTCTTGCTTGAGGGGATACATCCAAAAAGATATTGCTTAGACTGATGTCAAATAGCTTACTACTTATGTTTTCTTCTAGGAGTTTATGGTTTCAGGCCTTTCATTTAAAACTTTAATCCATTTTGAGATTATATGTGTATATGGTGTATGAAAAGTGGTCCAGTTTCCATGTTTTTGCATGTATCTGTCCAGTTTTCCCAGCAGCACCTGTTGAAGAGACTGTAGTTTCTCCATTGTATATTCTTGCCTCCTTTGTTGTAGAATAATTTATCATACAAATGAGAGTTAATTTCCAGGTTCTCTACTCTGTTCCATTGATCTGTGTGTCTGTTATTGTGCCAGTACCATATTGTTTTGATTATTATAACTTTGTAGTATAGTTTTGAAATTAGGGAGTCTAATACCTCCAATTTTGTTTTTTTTCTCAGATTGCTTTGGCTATTCACGGTTTTTGTGATTCTATATAAGCTAAAAGCTTTTGCACAGTTAAATAAATCATCAACAAAAAGACAATTTAATGAATGAAAGATTGTATTTAAATAATACACTTGATAAGAGGTTTATATCTAAATATATAAGTCAATAACAAAGGAAATAAATAATGTGATCAAAAATGGGCAGAGGACATGAAAAGACCTTTTCCCAAAGAAAACATACAGATAATCAACAATATATGAAAACATGTTCAACACACTAATCATCAGGGAAATGTAAATCAAAAACACAATGAGATATCACCTCACAGAATGTCTATGATCAAAAGTTAGCAAATAATATGTGTTGGTGAGAATAAGGAGAAAAGAAAACCCTCATATACTATTGGTATGTTTAAAAATTGATGTAGTCACTATGAAAAAAAACAGTTTGGAAGTTTCTTTAAAAATTAAAAATAGAACTACCTTATGAACCAGCAATTCCACTTCTGGGTATTTTCCAAGAAAATCAAACACTAATTTGAAAATATATATGCCTTTTTATGTTCATTCCAGCATTATTTGCAATAGCCAAGATATGAAAGCAGCTTAAATGTTCATTAATAGATAAATGGATAAAGAAGATGTGGCACATATATCTATCTATATCTATCTATCTATCTATCTATCTATCTATCTATCTATCTATCTATCATCTATCTATCTATCTACACACACATACACACACACAATGGGATATTGCACAGTAGTAAATAAGAATGAAATCTTGCTATTTGTGACAACACGAATGGACATAGAAGGAATATGCTAAGTGAAATAAATAAGGCAGAGAAAGATGAATATCATATGATTTTACTTATATGTAGAATCTAAAAAAAAAGAAAAGAAAACTGACTCAAGGAGAGATCAAATGAATGGTTGCCAGAGAGGAGGGCTGGGTAGATGGGTGAAGAGATGACAAGGATATGGGCAGTCAATACAGTGTGATTAAATTTACATGATGACAATTGATTACTAGAATTAGTATACTGATCACATATAAGGTATATAAAGTATTAAATTACTATATTGTATACCTGAAACTAATATAATATTATATACCAAAAATAATTAAATTTTAAAAAGCTCTTTAATAAAGTTAATCACATGTAGAAAAACCTTGGCAACAACATCCAGACTAGTGTTTGGCCAAATATCTGGTACTCTGACTTACCTGATTTGACATAAAATTAGTCAGCATAGAATCTCAGTACTCTTCCTTGGTTATCTACCAACTCTTGTCCCTGGAGTTGACTGTATTGTGAAATCCAGTATGACAATTTTTCATCTAAGATAGAGACAATAGGATTTTCTAAATAAATAATTCACTTCCTGGATTTCTCCAATTGCTCAGTAGCACACACAGATAAGCATATTAAGGTGATAGGATGCTACCTCCAAGTAGGTGACTAGCAAGGCAGGTATTCTGCATCTTTACTGTTTAAGTTTAAAGTTCAACTTCTTTCAATGTCATTCCTGGATAAGAAACAGACCTGTGTGCACTAAAAATTTTCTTGACAAATTACTAGACACAACTAGATAAATTAAAACTATTATGAGAATTGATGACTGATTTTTTAATTAAATGCTCTCTTCAAGGAATTTAACTGAAAGTAGGAGAATGACTTTCCCTTCTGGGAAATGGGCAGTGTATGACTTAGGCTCTTAGTTTCATTGAGTTTTACCAAATAAATGCTTTCAAAAAATATAGACAAAGACACACATTATCATCTTTGCACCTAAAAGGCACACATGTGTGTCATCCAGTAATTGAAAGTTTCTATTTCTATGAAAAACAATGCAGTGAAAAAATTTATCTTTGATTATTGCAGTGTAATTTTCTCTACAAATTTGAACTGTTCTAGAAGCATTCTAAATTGAAAGGCAACTTTTTCCCCTTTAATTTATGTAAAATGACTTCCCTCTCTCACAAAGTATTCTTTGGTAATAAATTTTTAACTTTCAGATATCTGGTGTCAAGAGGCAATTGGTTTGTATAAAACTTAAAAAGAATTAAGAAAAAGGCCAACAGTTTCTCTCATTGGATAAATCTTCAATATAATTTCTCCCTTGACAATATATAGTGAATATCTCCTAGTAGATATACTTCAACTTAAAAGCATCAATCTTTCAAATAATAATCAATAATCTATATTTCTTCAGAATTCCAAAATAAGTAAAACAAGTTAGAATTTCACATTTTTTTCCAACCCAGAAATAAGGGATATTTACCTATTGTATTTTTCTTCTGTGTGACTATATGCTTAAAATCTCCCTCTACTTGCCATTGTACAAGGAAAAATCTCAAAGTTTCAGTCAAAATGACAAAGTAAACTCTGGGCTCACTTCCTCCCATGACCACATCAAAATTACAACTAAATTGTAGAACAGTTAACCTAGAGAACAATCTGAAGACTAGCTGAATAGAAGTCCTATAACTAAAGATATAAAAAAGGTGCCTCAAGGAGACTGGTAGGAGGGGTTGGAGATGCACAACAGGCTGGTCCCTCACTTATGTGTGGTGGTTGAGAATCGGGAGGAATATCTCAGCTTCAGAGGTGTACCCTGAAGACTGAGGTGTCTCATACCCTCAATGGTATCCCCCGCCTGGAGTACCAGTGCTAGAAAGAGGAGTTCCTAATAACATCTGGCTGTGAAAATCAATGAAGATTCTATCTATCTTTGTGAGATGGAAGGTGATGGGAAACCCAGACATTCTTTTAAAGGACTTGTACAAAGATTCTTTTGCTTAAAGGTACTCACCTTGAGCTCTGACAGAGTGGCTCAGGAGGTGCTAGAGACATACAGGAAAGACTGCATTGTGTGGCTACCTGGCGAGGGCTGGAGGAACAGCCGACGTTATCCTTGCGTTGAATTCTCCTCTTATGAAGCCTGCAGGTGGGCACAATCTTGCCTGTGTTGAACCCTCCCCCTACACAGTCAAATCTGAATTTCCATTTGTCTGGTGAACTCCAAACACCCTACCCTGGTGACTCCCTGGAACCCCATCCTACCCAACTCACACACTGTCAGAGGAGGCTCTTTTGAGGGTAGGCAGCCTTGACCCATGTTTCAATCTTTCTTAAAAATACTCGCAAAGGTTTCCAGGCCTCAAAGGGGGTGTCTGGCCTCAGTGTGTCCTGGGCCTTTTGTTGAGTGGCCCCAGACTCAGCACTGGTGCCATTTCTGAATCTGCATTAAACTAGTGAACACCGCTCCTCCACCCTGGTGACTTCCAGAGACCCGTCCTCACCCAACTCTCCTACCACCCGAGGTTCTTTCAGTTGCTAAGCCTTATGGGCAGACAGTAAGTGGAAGGAAGCCTCAAGATACCCTGTTCCTCTTTCTTAGCTTTCCCAGCTCTGATACTGGTAGTAGCCAAACTCAGATTGCAGCGAAGCCTTCTCCATTCATCTCCATGTCCAGACAGACAGTTGTCAAACATAGATCACTTTGTTACTACAAGGGAGTTCCCATAAGACTGTCAGCTGATTTTTCAACAGAAACCTTGCAGGCCAGAAATAATTGGCAAAGAATAATTAAAGCAAGAAAAAATAAGAACCTACAACCAAGACTACTCTACTCTGCAAGGCTATCATCATAAACTGCTGGTGGGACTGAAAACTAAGAATTGGTTTACTATATGATCCAGCAATCCCCCTACTCAGTATTTACCCCAAAGACTTGAAAATCCATATCCGAAAAGATATTTTCACACCAATGTTCATAGCAGCATTATTCACAGTGGCCAGGACATGGAAGCAACTGAAGTGTCCTACAATAGATGATTGGCTAAAGAAGCTGTGATACATATATACAATGGAATATTACTCAGCCATAAAAAAGAGATGAAATACTGACATTTGCAACAACATGGATGGACCTCGAGATAACCATGCTAAGCAAAATAAGCCAGACAGAAAAAGTTGAAAATCACATGATATCACTTATATGTGGGATATAAACCTAAAAGCAACAAATGACCAGGACGAACAAACAGAGACTCATGGACATGGACTATAGACCAGTGGTTACCAGAGGGTAGAGGGGGGGAGGAGGGGGTAGGTAGATTGAGTAAAGGGGGTCAAATATGTGGTGACAGAAAGAAATCTAACTATGGAGGTGAACACACAGTGTAAATATATATATGCCTTACTGTTAAAGTATACAGCTGAAACTTATTGGATTTTGTTAACCAATGTTACCACAAAAAAATAAATTAATTAATTAAGAAAAAAGAAAATAGAAGCACTAATAAAAAAAATAAATAAAATTGAAGGAGAGATAAAGAGCTTCTCATAAAAGAACAAGCTAACAACCAGGTATCCCCAGTCCAGTCATAGGCAGTAGCTGAAACCTCTCCCAAGAGTCCTATCGCCAACACATCAGTGGCCCAGCTTTAGACCACAACAAAGCACCACCAAATTAGGTCCATAAGCAGCGTACCCAAAAAGTGGTTTTGACAGACACCGGAGCCCACTAAAGCGAATCCTACTCTATGAGATTAGGTCTTGCAGAGTACTTCATATGCTGTGGTGGTGGCTAATCTCATGGCCAGTCAACCAAAGGGTCTATTCAACCCATTGACATACCTATAGCAATCAAGGCAAAACTACAACAAGAGGGCACACACAATGCACACATAAAGCACCCAGCTCAAGTCATTAGGGAGACTTTACCACTGGGCTCTACAGGACACATACTACATAAGGACATCCTGCCAAGACTGGGAGAGGTAGCAGATCTACCTTATACATAAAAATGAACACAGAAAAGCAGTCAAATGAGGAAACAAAGAAATATGTTCCAAAGGAAGAAAACAGAAGAAATCTCTGGGGGGAAAAAAAACTAAATAAAATTGCAATGAAAGCAAGTAATCAACCAAATGGAGTTCAAAACAGTTGTTATAAGGATGCTCAAGGAACTTAGAATTTTAACAAAAGTATAGTAAGCATAAAAGTAGAGAGAAAAAGGATAATAAATAAAGGATAAAATACCTAAAATGAAGAATACCTTAGTGGGAATCAACAGTAGATTATTTGAAGCAGAAGATGGAATCCGCTATTTGGAAGATAATTTAGTAGAAACCACCTGATCAGAAAAACAACAACAACAAAAATAAAACAATGAGAATAGTTTAAGGGATTTCTGGTACAATATCAAGCATAACAACATTCATATCATATGAATACCACAAGGAGGAGAGAGAGAAAAAGGAATTGAGAACTCATTTGAAAAAATGTCAGAAAAAGAAATTTTAACCTGGCAAAGAAAATGGACATACAAGCCCAGGAAGCACAGAGAGTCCCAAACAAGATGAGCCCAAAATGGCCCATACCAAGAAACATCATATTTAAAATGACTAAAGTTAAAGACAAAGAGAGAATCTTAAAAACAACAGGAGGGATGATGTTAACTACCTACAAGGAAGCTCCCATAAGACTGTTAGCTAATTTTCAACAGAAACTTTGCTGACCAGAAAGAATTGGCACAGAATATTCAAGGCAAGGAAAAGCAAGGACCTACAACCAAGACTATTCTATCCAGCAAGATTATCATTTAAAATTAAAAGAGAGAAAGAGCTTCCCAGGTAAGAACAAGCTAAGGGTATCATAAACACCAAACCAGTATTAAAGAAATGTTAAAAAGACTTCTTTGAGGGAGTGGGGAGGAAACATAAATAGAAATAATAAAATTTCTATAACTAGGTACCTATAAATACTCACATTAAATATAAATGGATTAAATGCTCCAATCAAAACATATATAGTACCTGAATAGATCTGAAAAAAAACAAAAAAACAAAACAAGACCTATACATATGCTGTCTACAAGAGATCCACTTCAGATTGAAAGACACACATAGACTGAAAGTAAAGGTATGGAATAATATTTTATGCAAATGGAAATGAGGAAAAACTGGGGTAGCAATACTTATACCAGAAAAAGTAGACTTTAAAGCAAAAGCTATAATAAGAGACAAAGAAGGACATTTCATGATAAAGGATCAATCCAACAAGAGGATATAACCCTTTAAACATTGACTCACCCTACATAGGAGCATGTAAATATATAAAACAAATATTGATGGACATAAAGAAAGAAATCAACAGTAATACAGTCATAACAGAGGACTCTAATACACCATTGATGTCAATGGATACATCTTCCAGACAGAAAATCCATAGGGAAACAGTGGCCTTAAATGACACATTAGAACAAGTGGGTTTAATCGACTTTAACTGATATTTTTTTACAGCATTTCACCCAAAGCAGCAGAATGTACATTCTTTTCAAGTGCACATGGAACAGTTTTTAAGATAGAGTACATGTTAGACCACAAAAAAGTTTCAATAAATTTATGAACATTGAAATCATATCAAACCTCTTCTAGGACCACAATGGTATGAAACAAATCAATTACAAGAAAAAAGATTGAAAAATACACAAACACATTGAGGCTAACATGTTATTAAACAATGAATGAGTCAACAATAAGATCAAAGAAGAAATCAAAGGATACCTTGAGACAAATTAAAATGAAACACAATAACTTAAATTCTATGGGACACAGCCAAAGCCGTCTTAAGTGGGAAGTGCATATCAGTAAAAGCCTACCGCAAAAAAAAAAAAAAAAAAAAAAAAAAAATCTCATCTTACACCTAAATAAACTAGAGAAAAAGCAACATGTGAATCCCAAAGTGAGTAGAAGGAAGACAATAATAAATGTCAGAGTGGAAATAAATATAATAGAGTCTAAAAAAAATACAAAATGTCCGTGAAACAAAGAGCTGGTTCTATGAAAAGATAAACAAATTTGGTAAAGCTTTATTTAGATACATTAAGAAAAAAGGGAGAAGACATAAATAAATAAATCAAAAATTAAAGAGGAGAAGTGATAAATGACTCCACAGAAATACAAAGGATTATAAGAAAACACTATGAACTATTATATGACAACAAATTGGACAGTCTGGAAAAAGTGAATAAATCCCTAGAAACAAACAACGTTCTGCAACTTAATCAAAAATAAACAAAATATAAACAGACTTATTATTTTTAAACAAATATCATCAGTAATCAAAAAACCCAACAAACAAAAGCCCTGGACCAGATGGCTTCATAGGTGAATTTTATTAAACACTCAAGTAAAAAATAATACCGATTCTTCTCAAATATTCCAAAACATTAAAAAGCAGGGAAGCTGAGCTCATTATAAAAGACCAACAATATACTGGTTCCAAAACCAACCAAAGATATTGCTATAAAAGAAAATTTTAGTCTGATGTCCCTGATGAACATAGATGCAAAACTCCTCAGCAAAATATTAGTAAACCTAATTCAGGAATACATTAAAAAGGTCACACACCATGATTAAGTAGAATTTATTTTGGGGATGCAAGGCTGGTTCAATATCCACATATCAATTAGCATGATACACCATAAAATCAAAATGAGGGATAAAAGCCAGATGACCATATGAATAGGTGCAGAAAAAAGCATTTATCAAAATCCAACATTCATTTGTGATGAAAAAGAAACTCAGCAAAGTGGGAATAGAGGGAACATATTTTAACATAATAAAGGCCACATGTGACAAAACTACACCTAACATCATACTCATTGGGGAAAAGCTAAATTTATTCCTTAAGAACAGAAACAAGACAAGGATGTCCACTTTCACTATTTTTATTCAACGTAGTAGTGGAAATCTTAGCCACAGATATCATACAAGAAAAAAAAACAATAAAAGTTATCCAAATTGGAAAGAAAAAAGTAAAACTGTGATTATTTGCAGATGACATAGTATATATAAATAACCCTAAAAATTCTATCAAAAACTGTTACAAATTACAAATGATTTTAGTAAAGTAGCAGGATACAAAATTAATATTCAGAAATCAGTTTCATTTTTATACAATGATAATGAGCTATCAGAAAGAGAAATTAAGAAAATGATCCCATTTACAATTGCATCACAAACAATACCTTAGAATAAATTTAACCTAGATGATCAAAGACCTTTCTCAAAAAATTGTAAAACATTGAAGAGAGAAAATGAAGAAAATACAAATTAATGAAAGTGCATATTGTGCTCATGGATAGGAAGAATTAACATTGTTAAAATATCCATACTACCCAAAGCAGTCTATAGATTCCATGTAATCCCTATCAAAATGCCAATGGCATTTTCATAGAACTAGAAAAAATAATTCTAAAATTTTAGTGGCGCCCTAAAAGACCCTGAATAGCCACAGAAATCTTGAGAAAGGAGAACAAAGTTGGAGGTATCACACTACCTGATATCAAACTATACTACAGGACTGTAGTTATCAAACCATCTTGGGACTGGCATAAAAACAGATACAGAGATCAATGGAACAGGATAGAGAGCCCAGAAATAAATCCACACAGATATGCTCATTTCATCTTTGACAAAGAAGGCAAAATATACAATGGGATAAAGACTGTTTTTTCAATAAATGGTGTTGAGAAAACTTGACAGATACATGCACAAAATAAAATAAAACTGGACTACCTTCTTACACCATATCCACAAATAAACCCAAAATGGATTAAAGACTTAAATGTAAGGCCCCAAACCATAAAATTTATAGAAGAAAACATAGGCAGTAAATTCTCTGATATTGTTACTAGTAATTTCTTTTCTGATATATTTCCTCAGCCAAGGCAAACAGAAGAAAAAGTAAATAAATGGGACTATATCAAACTAAAAAGGTTTTACACAATGAAGGAAACCATGAACAAAATGAAAAGGCAACCTACTGAATGGGATAATATATTCGCCAATGAAACTTTCCATAAGGAGTTAATAATCAAAATTTAAAAAGAACTCATACAACACAAATGCCTCCCACCACACACACATGACCTGAATAAACATTTTTCCAAAAAGGACACATATAGACGGCCAACAACATAGGAAAAGGTGCGCAATGTCACTAACATCAGAGAAATAAAAATTAAAAACCATGATGAGATGTCACTTGACACCTTTCATAATGACTATCATCAATAAATCAATAAAACAACAAATGTTAGAGAGGATGTGGAGAAAAGGGAACCCTCATGCACTGTTAGTGGGACTGCACATTGGTACAATCACTATGGAAAATAGTTTGGAGGTTCCTCAAGATACTAAAAATAGAACTACCTTATGACCCAGCAATTCTACTTCTGTATATATATCCAAAGAAACCCAAAGCACTAACTTGAAAAGATATATGCACCCCCAATATTTATTGCAACATTATTTACAATAGCCAAAATATAGAAGCAACCCAAGTGCCTATCAATAAAAGATTGGATAAAGAAGTGGTATACATACAATGGAATATTATTCAGCATGAAAACATAAAATTTAATCATTTGTGACAGCACAGATGCAGCCAAGCTGGTACTACACTTATTAGGGGGAATACTTCGTGAATTATATAAATGTATAACTACTATGCTGCACTCCTAAAACGAATATAAAATAATATTGAATTTCAACTGTAATTTAAATAAACAAACAAATAAATAGATACATAGATGATGATAGAGGATGATAGATAATGAAATTATTCATAATTAAATTTTCAACCTATATCTCATGCGGATTTTGGATTTTGAGTTTTAGATAAAAAGACTATATAATAGAATTCTTTGATGTCTTCTCTTGTTACTTTTATTACTTCATTTAAAAAAATATTTAAATCTTTGTTTCATTTTTAAAATATTCTAGTGTGAAATGGGAAATACAGATTCAATTTTATTTTTCTAGATGGCTACTTAATTTTCCCAACATGATTTTATTTTTAATCAGTCTATTTTCCCCATTGTTGTGAGATTTTCATCTTTATCACAGAGTGAATTACCATAGATTTTTGGGTCTGTTTCTGAATTTTATTTTGTACAGCTCTGGTTTCTTCATATGCCACTGCAACACTGATTTGATTTTAAATATTTAAAAAATGTTTTTATCTCAGTAAAATCAAAGGAAAAAACCTCAGTTTTTCACCTTCTTCTGTTGGTTTCCCTTTCCTGTGTGTCTCCTTTACTAATCACACAGAAAAATTTATTCCGACACTTCTAGTCACCAAATATGTAGAGATATTTTTCTATAGCAAGCAATTCTCTGTGACACAAGCACAGTTCAATGACAGTTTCAACTCAATTCTGAGAGACTAACTACCCAGAGATAACAACAGATTCCACAGGTTAATGGTTCAGTTCTACAGGATTACCCCCCATCCCCAGTTTCAGACACCAGTCATAAGCCCAGGTTGTTACCTGTACTTCTGACTGACTATATGCTTAAGATTGTAGTCCTTCAATCCTTACTTCACTCAAGTTCAAGTAACTTGCTAAAGTAGCTCATAGAACTCAGGGAAACACTTGAATTATCAGTTTATTAAAGGGTATGATAAAGGATAAAGATGAATATACAGATGGAAGAAATGTGTAGGGCAAAGTATGTGGGAAAGGGGACAGAGCTTCCAAGCCGTCTTTGGAGGCACTACTTTCCCAGCTCCTCAGTGTGTTCACCAAAGCAGAGATTCGCTGAGCTGAGTCTTTTTAGGTAATCACACAGAGGCGTCTTCACTTAGGCATGATAGATTATTACTCCATTTTCAACTCTTCTCCTTTCTCAAGAGAATGGGGTCAGGTCTGAAAATGTAAGTATTTTAATCATGATTTGGTCTTTCTAGGAGCTATCCAGTCATAATCCAGGAGCCCACCCAGAGTCACTTGATTAAAACAAAAAGACATTTTTATTACACAGGAAATTACAACATTTTCAGAAGTCTCTGTTAGAAACTGGGTCAAAAGACCAAATATTAAAACAAAATATGATGTCCTACTGCTCTTATCACTTATGAATTTGAAAAGGGTTTTAGGAGCTCTCTGACAGAAAGCAGGGTAGAGATCTATATATCTAAATCTATATCTATATCTATACACACACACACATATTTCTTATTTCTCATGATACGTATTTTTTTTTTGTCATTTTGTTTAAAGTGGGCTGACTTTCTTCATTACTTCTTGTATTGCAGGCCTCATAGTAGAGAATTCCTTCAACTTTGTATGTCTGTTAAGGTCTTTATTTCTCCTTCATATCAGAGAGCTTTGTTGGATAAATTATTCTTGGCTGGTAATTCATTCTATTTCGTTGTTTGAATATTTGTTTCCACTCTTGTTTGTAAAGTTTGTGTTGAGAAGTCTGAAGATAATCTAATGGGTCTTTCTTTATGTCTTCATCTTCCTGGATCTCTTGAGAATTCTTTGTCATTATTTTTTTATATAATTTTAATATTGTATGTCTTGGAGAAGGTCATTTTACGTTAAATAATTGGGTGTTCTGTTAGATTTGTGGAATCGAAGCTCTAGCTCATTCCTTAATTTTGGGAAATTCTCATCAACTATTTGTCTGAATATGCTCTCCGATCCTTTCTCTTTTAATTCTCCTTTTGGAATACTCATTATTTTTGTTGTCTTTCCTGATGGTGTCAGCTAGTTCTTACATTTCTCTTTCACTATTTTTCATTCTTCTGAATTATTTCTAGATTTCTGACTTCAATATCGCTGATTCTTTCCTCATCTGGTCAACTCTATTTCCTAAGCTTACTATTTCACTCTTCATCTCTTTTAGCGTGTTCTTCATCTTTAGAAGTTCTATTTGGTTATTTTTCAGAGTTTCAATATACTTGCTAAAAAAAAAATCCTTCTACTGATCTACTTTTTTTTTTCAATTCCTGTAATTGTTGATATGAGTTATTTTGCATCTCACTGAGTTTTTTTCAAAATTAGCATCCAGAATTCTCTGTCATTAAATACATCTTTCTATGTCTGTAAGCTTATTTTGTGGAGATTTTTCTCTTTCTTTTTGAGCTGTCTTGTCTTCTTGGTTGTTCTTGATATTTGATGGACTAGTTCTACATCTGGACATTGATGGGACTGTATTCTTTTTTTTTTTTTTCTCAGAAAGATTTATTATATAGAGATCTCTCTTTATCCTGTTGATAATGTTTTTTTTTTTTCTTTTGGTTTCCACTAGGTGGTGTCCAAGCCTGTTAAATCTCTACTTTGAGACTAATAATGCCTTTTTTTCTGATAAATATTCAAGTCATGATCACTATCCTGGGTCTCAGTCCTTGTCAGTGGTTCGACAGTGGATTTTTGTCTCAGTAGCATTTGTTCAAATTTCCCTGGGGCTTCATGGTGCTAGGTCTAGAGAGAGGGCTCACCATGGGTTGGTGGGTGGGGCTTGCTACTAGTCTCCATGTCTCAGCCTCACACTTCACAACCATGGCTGCTAAGACCCAGCTGGTGCCCCTCCGCACTTAGTTCCCACTGCACTTTCTGCCCTGGTAATTAGGCTCAGCTGTGTGGACCTGGCTGATCCCTCAGGAAGGGCTGTTGGGGAACCAGTCACTATTTCTCCCTTTCCCCTTTTCCTGCAGGGAGCTTGGACTGCATGTGGAAGCTTCTTTTTTCTCCCAATATAACCCCCAGACTCCCACGGTTCTGACCTTTGAAGCTATTATGCGCAGATCACTCTCTCAGACATGCTTTTTATGCAGGTTGGGTGTTATTTGTTGAGTTTTAGATGTTCAACTTATTGCTATTTCAAGGAGAGAATCTGGGGACATCTCTCACTCTGCCACGCTTCTGATATCAATAGTCATTTATTATTTAGGAAATGTGGGAAGGGAAACAGTTTTATTTATTATTTTGTAATAATACTGTTGTCAAAATTTCCCTATTAGAGACTGAGAAATTAAAATTAAGTGTGAGGCCACTGATCTTTGTGATAAGTGAGAATTTGGGAAGAGGCATATACTGAATTGTCCCAGGGACTTTAAGTCCAGAAAGGGCACACTATGGTGATGCCCTGAGACTGTGTGCACCAAACATTTCAAAAACTCAGGATATCTGATTCAATGGTGAAGAATAAAGCCCTAACATAAAGTTGGGTGACATCAAATGCTAATTTGTAAAGGTTGAAAAGCACAATGCCAGGTACACTTGATAAAATGTGATAAAACAGGCACTTTACCTCTGTGGCCTTCTACTCAAAAACCTACACCCCAGAGAAAAAAAACACCAGACAAATTCCAACTGAGGGACATGCTACAAAATAGCTCATCAATAGTGCTCAAAACTTTCATGGTCATCATTAAGAAGGAAAGTCTGAGAAACCATCATAATCTAGAGGATCCTAAGCAGACATGATGAATAAATATAATGTAGAATTCTAAGTGGAATCCTGAAACAAAAAAGAGATATTAAGAAAAAAACTAAGGTCGAGATGGTAGAGTAGGTGAACGCTGTGCTTGCTTCTTCTCACAACCACATCAAAATTACAAGTAAACTGCAAAATAGCTATCATTGGGAGTTGCCTGAGCCTAGCTGAACAGAAGTCCTACAACTGGGGATACACAGAAGAGGCTACCTTGAGACTAGTGGGGGGGGGCAGAGGTGCAAAACAGGATGGTCCCACACTTTGTGTGTGGTGGTTGAGAATCAGGAGAAATATATCAGTTGTGGAGGTTTCCCCAGAACAGTGAAGGGTCCTATCCCACACTGGGCTGTGAATACCAGCAGAAATTGTGGCTGAGATGGAGGGCTGAGGGAGTCACCGATGTTCCTCTTAAGGGGACCGTGCACAAACTTACTCAGTGATAAACTCATTTGCTCTGAGCTTTGTATCTCTTGCTGAGAAGCTCTAAGTCTGGCACTAGTGCAGCCCACCTCAGTTTGTAGCTCAGCCTCTCAAGGCACTACCAAGCCCAGCGAAGGTGGTAGCCAGCTGTGAATTGCTTGGTGACTCATGCCAGGTGGCCTTAGGCAGGGCATAGGCTGCAAGTGAACTTGGCCTGCAGCAGGGCCCCTCCCAGGAGTCCCCAACCTACATGCCCAATGGCCAGCTTTGGCCTGAGCCACAGCACCACTGAGGGTCATATATGAGGGTAACACACCTAAAGGGCAGACAGGGCAAGCACTAGAGCCCTGCTAAAGTGAATCCTGCTCTGTATGGCCAGCCCCTGTACAACAACTCCTCTACTTGTCATGGCTAGTCATCACAACTAGTCAGTCTGAGGGTCAATCCTTCCCACTGATGTGCCACAGCAATCAAGGCTCAACTACGACAGGAGGGCACACACAACCCACACAAGGGATGTACCTGGAGCACCCAGCTCAGGTGACCAGGGAAGACTGTGCCACTGGGACCCACAGCACACCTGCTATATAAGCCCAATCTGCTAAGGCTGCAAGGCATAGCAGCCCTAACTAATACATAGAAACAAATACAAGTAGGCAGCCAAAATGGGAAAAGAAACATGTCCCAAATGAAAGAACTGAACAAAGCTCTAGAAAAAGAACAAACAAAATAAAGACAAGGAATCTACCAGATGCAGAGTTCAACACATATATTTAAAGGTTGCTCAATGAATTAGAAGAGTAGATGAACTCAGTGAAAACTTTAACAAAGATAGAAAATATACAAATTAAGATGGAAAACAGAAAATAACAAGTCAGAAATGAAGAATATAATAACTGAAATGAAAAATACCTTAGGAAGAATTAACAGATTAGATGAAATGGAGGATTGAATCAAACCACATATCAGCTCACTAGCTCTACTTGTTGAAATAGTAGAAATTTTCAACATTATTTTCTAGTATGACACTTTTTCCCATTCCCAATGTACATATTCATCATATTAACTTTTTTGGGTTTTTAGCACCCTTGCCAAGGTTATTATGATAATGTCTACATGTAATCTGATAATTTCTTATCTATATATTATTCACTACAGTTCATGTTTCTACACAAATGATTGGAGTCAAGATGAGAAATAATATCAATTAACCTACATGTATATTACACTTCTTCTAAAACTCCAATCTCTTTTTTCTGGTAGTTAAATTTTTGCTTGATATAAATTTTGTTTTTTGTTTTTTCTTTCATCGGCTAAACTTTGGTGAGAATGAGTAAATCAATATCATAATAAAAGATGGGTGAGAAAGAAGGAAAACAAAAAGAACTAGATTATATGCTCTATAAGTCTTAATCAAACTTCAGGACTAATAAAAATGCCAAATGCAATTGAATATTTACTAATCTTGAACAGCTTGCGAGGTTTCAATGTACTAAGATTCTCTTCATTTAGCCAGACTAAAAGTGAGGCCAGGACTGAAGTTATTTTGTCCTACCAATTATATCAATGTTCTCCAGAAATTTATTTCATTTGAATCCCAAGGGTTGTACAGAGAAATCTTTAGGTGATTTTTACATAAAATGAGGCAATAGGCTTGGGATAAATAAATATTTCTTAAGTTAGTCTTGAAAAATGAAAAACAAATGTTCTAAAACACTACAATATTGTTCACCAACTTTGAAAAATAAGGGAAATAATGTTCAATTCAAAGAATTATGTTGAAGGGACTACCAGAGTAAACCAAAAAAAAAATAAAAAAAAAGAAGCTAACTCACATAGACATACCACAACAAGGTAAATTTTACTCTATGTAAATTTAAAAACCAATTTAAAATGAAATAAAACATTTGACTTTTGAGTTAACAAATACACACAATAAAATGCATTTTTATTTCTCATAACTTTATTAATACCTATATTAACGAATAAGAAAACATGCAATACAGAACAATTAATACCATTTGCCACTGGACTACATACTGCCATCCTGGGCCATACAATATCCAACCTTCTCACTTCCAAAGCATGGCTAGAGCAGCTTTGGGATACTGTTCACTTTCAGATGCTGTATGATGTCACAGGGGAGGAATCTTCCCAAAATACAAACATAAATACATATTTCATAAAATTCCAAGTATTTTAAACAGGGATAGCATAAATTTTACACATTTTATTTCTAAAACTATCACATACAATCACTAAACAATTGCCTTCATTTTTTTTTATTTGTGCACACATGTTTTTCTGAGTAGCCTTTGCATTACTAAATTTGCTGTTATCACTTGCACTGCTTTTAAAAATCACATTTACTGAAAGCACTTGGGTTGTTAGTGTAAGAAAGCTACTAAGAATGAATATTTAAGGCCTCTGCATAAAATTGCTCTGGTATGGTAATTGGCACATAATTTATAAAGGTTCCTGTCTAAATACGGTTCAGCTTCTCTTGCTCCCATGATTACTAAGGCAATTGTGCCAATTGGAAATAGCCAAAATAGTGTCTAATGATTGTGATAAAAACTTTATCTAAACATAACTATAAATTTGGCTGGAAACAAATATGAAAAAAGAAAAATGAAATTACAATTAGACTAGAAAATATAAATCAGAAAAATGTAAAAAAAAGAAAAACGTAAATAACTAGCTGTTTATAAATGTGTTAGGAGATATATGCACATTCAGTCTTAATCTAAACAACAACAACAAAAAAACCTAATGTTGAAATATACAGGTGGGTAAAACTTACTTGATTTTCCCATGACCCAAAAGGATTTTTTTTGCATGTGGCATGATTACATTTTAAGGACTGCACAATTTGTGATTTTTTAGTCTTTTTAAAATCTATTTTAATAAAAATGTGTGACAAATATTACTTTGGGAAGGCAGAGGCTCTTCATAACTGTCACCAATACACAATAGCACTAATCATTTAACAACAATTCTAACCAAATTTACGTTACCAAAAATAAAATGTTAAATAACTAAACAAGAATAAAAAATGTACTCTCTAAATTTATTACATTGTTTGCATCATATATGTTTGTTTTTAATACACCCACATAATTTTAGCTAAAAATTGAAGATAAAATCCAAGAAAAAAATGTGTATGCACTTAGAATATAAGATGCATGATGTCTGAATACATACTTACAAATGTGATATATTAATGCTATAGCTAGTAAATTAATAATCACATGTAATTGAACATGGCCATGAAATTGAATAACCAATCTCTCTGAACATATTATTATCATACTTGCCATTCAAATCTTTCTTTTCTCAAGGGAAATATTTTTGATTGGTGGTAAAATACAACTTTTTGTAGTTCTAGGAATAAATTTTTTCCACATCGCAAAAGCCACCTGTGAGCTTTGTCAACCTATAGCTCTGTCCATCCACTCAAAGAAAGAATCTGCAATGTGGTGAGAAAGATCTCATCAGATCTGAAGCCTTGGAAGTCACAGGCTGCCAAGGCCAGACCTAGTGGAAGCTTAAAAAGAGAATGCATAGGGGAGAATAACTGGGCTAACACCCCTTGCCTCTTTGGCTACTTAGAGCCTGCTTCCATTTAAAGCCTTTCTGGTACAAACCCAGAAAAGGGAGCCCAGTCTTTTAATATTCTGAACACAATCTAAGTCTGATTATATAATCAGAATTAGAAAGGGCAATAAAAGCATATTTGTTCATTCCTATATCACTAGGAAAGGTATCAAAACTTCAACAATTTTTGGATATGAGGGTTTAAGAGCTACCCTTATAAATCAATAAATCACATTATCAGAAAAAAAAATTTCCCAAATATCTATCTTTGGTTCCTATTCTGATTTTCAATAACATAGTAACCATTCATATTATTTAATAATTTTTCAGTTTCTACTTTTTATCGTCTTTATATTTTTGTGTGTGTATAGACCTAAAATGTAGAGAGGGAAAATGTAGAAATAACTAAAATCGAAGAAAAAATTCTCACATTATCTTTGTAAGATTTTAGAAAAAAAAATATTCTAAAGTCTACTGGAAGCTCTGATTTTGTCATTCTGGGGTTCTTTATTATACCCAGTTTTAAAATCTTCATCCTCAACAACGTCAATGATAATATTAACACATATATATAGTTATATTTCAATAAACTTTCAAACATCATCAGTCCTTTAGGATTCACATATACCTGAAGTACCAGTATGCTTCAAATCCCTTTAACCATTAACAAACACAACAGAGAAAAATATATTAATAATACTAATTAATTTGAAGTTTCACTAATTAAACTCTTGTAGTGAAAAGTTAAGATGTTATTCTACACACTGACTCAAATATGATTTAAAGAGCTTCACAATGGGAACAATATATTCTCAAAACGCTACGTAACCTGCTGGGCACAAGAAGAGAAGCTTTCTCAACATTCAGTGGAAACCTTAACCAATGAAACTATATGTTTACCACAGTTTATATTACAACATTTACACACAGTTTAATCATAAATTATGTATCTTCGAGTTACACATTACAAAGTCTACATCTAATTTAATCAACAAGAAATAGCCCTCCCCAACCCTGCCCCAATTAAAACATCAATTGTCTCCTGGTTTAGTGTAATACTGAAACAAGACATTTTCTCAGTTTTGCTATAGAGGAAAATTAAGTTGGTGATGTTTCTGTAAACTGGTGAAATGTGCACATAGAAGATCATGGCCAGTTAAGAGGATGGAAAAGAAAATAAAGAACAGTCAACAGAAGGAAACTAATGTTCCCTAGGAATACTACTGTATTCTTGGCTTATAAGAACATATTTTGTTTTCATATGAGATTTTGCTGGGGTTGTTTTTTGTATGTTATTGGGATATTTTTTATTTACCCCAAAAAGCAGTCATGAACCTCATTTCTCCCTCTGCACATCTCTTTAAAATTCTATACCTTAACACCATTGATGTAGATTTGTAATTACATCTCTTGAAAAGTTCCTTCCTGACTAATCCTGTTATCAGTGGTTTTCTTCAGTAAGTTGAGCTAGAATGAGTAAAAACCCTTAGTCATATAAGTTTAGTATGTAGTTTTATCTACAGTCATATTAATTATTATTTTTTTTTTTTACTGAACAACTTTTGGTATAAGCCTATGCTGCTGTCACAGTAACATTTAAATCTTCCTGATATTCTCTAAAAAAAAAGCAGTTTACAGTCATAACTGTAAATGAATGATGCATTAAATTCATCCACTTTCCTTGTGATTTTCTAGGCTGTTATACAAATTCCAGAAGCTAAAACACCCAATTAATAATGGAATACAGGCTTAAAATCGCAGATACAATATGATTTCTGACGCACTTTATGCTAAATTACAAAAGTAAATTTAAGGAAAAGGAGGCCCTTTTTAGCAAATAGTTGCCTAATTTGGGCACGGTTATTGCACTTCAGTGTCTCGAACTCTACTAAAGAGTAGAGAATAGGTGATGGGCATAAATATGTACATTTTATATATATTATTTACTGAAAATGTATATACAAGTTCTATAATTAATATATTATTGAAAATAAAGGTAGAATACATAAAAAATACAGAGAAAAAATATAAGAGATATTTACACTCCCTACTGTGCATTTTGTACAAACACTAATAACAATAAACTGGAGACAACAAATAACAACCAAAAAGACAAATGAAAATGTTACTATACTTATACTTTCTAATGTTGTCTAAGAAAAAGTTTCAAGGTACTCTTGGAAACTTAGATATTTGCTAGTTTTCCATTTGTTACCTACTAGGTCTACAAATATCAGAATAGAAAATATCAGTAATATTGCACATTTTGGTAAAAAAAAATTTAAAAATATTTCAGTGCATCAGAAATAATATACATCAATAGTAGTATCTATCATAATAAGCCTTTCTATACAAAGGGGTGTGAATTTTTCAATTTATTTTTTAATACACATTCTGAATTAAACAATTGTAAATTTATTTTGTAACTTTTGACTAAGGGTCTAGCTCTAGAGTTTATCAGGTATTTGTTTCTATTTACATACCTATTTACAAACCTAATAATTTGGAATATTTGCTGAAATTGTATTTTAAGTTTTGGTTATACACATCTTATTGAAAAATGTGAATTAGCCATTGTAGTTTTATAAGGGATGTTCTTCCTTAATGGGAGAATCACCCCTAGAAGGTCTGGCCTGTTGGCCTGGAGGGACGGTTTTCAAGGGAATGACTTTAATTGAATCATCACTAAGATAAAGTCTTTCAGACATAGTGTAAAACTGAGATCTTGTACTACCTTGCCCTCCTGATCAAGAGAAAGTAGTCCTTCAGTTACAGCACCTTGCCCCCAATGTGGCTGCAAACCTGTTGGTGGCTGTGCAGGGCTATGATGGAGGGCAGCAGCCTGTGGCAGAGGAGGGCTGTAGCTGTGGTGGATTGCAGCAGCCTGTGCCAGGGGAGGGCTGTAGCTGAGGGCTGAGGCCTGTGCTGGTGGGGGACTGTGGCGAAGAGCAGTAGCCTGTGCTAGAGGAGGACTGTGGTGGAGAGCAGAGCCCTGTGCCGGTGGAGGGCTGTGGCACAGTGTGATAGCCTGGGTCACTGGAGGACTGTGGCAGAGAGCAACGGTCTGTGTCACTGGAGGGCTGCAGCGGTGAGCAGAGGCCTGTGTATGTGAAGGGCTGACATGGGTCAGAGAAGTTGGCATCCAGCAGGCATCAGAATGACCCAAGATAAGACATTCTTGAGTGCAGTTGTCAGAGGCTTCTTCTACAGTTGGTTGAACAGTTATTTCTGCAGCTGTTAGGGTGAGAAAGAAATGATAAAATTTATATTTCAAAGATATATTTTTATTGACTACTTCAGACCAAACATATTGTAATAGGAAGTTAAAAATCTCTATATATAAACACCATCAGAGACTTCCAATATTTTAAAATTGGGATTTGATTGTTGAGAAATAATTCTAGAGAAACGGGAAATAACCAGGAATGGGTAGATGAGAACTCATTTTTATAATTAGGATGCTTTGGATTAATCTCCCAAATGTAGATATCTTAATTTCATTTGTGAACTAT